>OZ005649.1:115091404-115396404 GCA_963930645.1 Salticus scenicus | reverse complement strand
TTGGTCAAGAAACCCACCGAATCTAATCCTAGGTATCCAAAAGCTAAAAAGGAGAAGAAAATAAATAAATTCAAGACCCAATATTATCATCTGATGAGGAACACACTAGCGAGGACACTTGTATTTTTTGTAATGAACTTTACATTGACTCGAAAGACAAAAAGGGGTAGATTCAATGTAGCAGTTGTCGAAGTTGGGTACATGAAGTCTGTTCATAAGTTGAAAAAAGCGATGTCAATTTCATATGTGACGTCTGTGTTTGATTATTTTTTGTGTCATTCTAGTAACTGTTGAAAAAGATAACAAAATACTTTATCTGCATCTTGATTTTGCATTAACTTCACCTTTTCTTTGTAATGCAAGTTTTTCTAATAAAATTTCGCATTAGGACTTGAATTTACGTTATTTCTTAAGAGTACCCCATTTTACCCAACCGGTTGTCCAAAACGGGGACTTTGCACATTTTCCAGAAAATGTTTTTTCTGCCTATACTAATGATATTTTATAAAATATTATGTTGCCACCTGATAGTCCAAGACATGTTCTAATCAGGAAATGCTTTGCCGAATTTTTCTTATTTATAGATTTTTTTGTGTGGACAGAGATATGTTAGCGTCCCCGTTTTGGACAACTTTCCCCTACATACTTGATTTATAGTGGGGAAAAGTAATATTTTATCTGTTAATTATCTTCCGAAGGCCTAAATTGGCGAAAAGTTCTATAACATGAACATTTGCAGTAAGTGGGATATTTAGGAGGGGAGATTTGCCACTGAAATTAAAAGTTATATTTATTATATATTATTAATCAATTATTATTATCATTTATTATACACTACATATATATTTTATTTTTTAAGAGTTAAAATAATTATTTTTCTTTCTCCAAATCAACTTCATGTCCATAAAATTACAAAGAGTGATACAAATTGGGGAAGGAGGTGACGCCCCGAGTAAACGGTGGGCGATGGGGGAAATGGGGATCATATTCGGATTCAGGAGATCATTTTACATAAGAATAAAAAAAAAATGGTATCAGGCTGCACTTTTTTTTTTTTTTTTTCAGCGTAGTGTTTTCCTTATAAATTTATTGCCATTATATAAGGGCAATTATAATGTACTGTGAGAATAGGCTTTGTGCGCCTTCCACATAGCTCTACATACCTGCTATTGAAACAATACATAAGGTACAGAGGCAGTATTAAAACTTATCAGAAATGCTTTAATTAAAGCTTTTAATCAAGGGGATAATTCGGACTACTTCAACAACTGTCCCATGTAATGTAAATATCCTACATTCTCCAGTTAAATATAAACAGTAAATGATATCATTCTCTAGCAGCTAAATAAAATTAACTGGCCGGAAATTTAACTTTACAAAATAACAATAATAATAATAATAATAATAATAAATAATAACATTGTATTAATATTACCCACTCTTGGAAGTGACATAACAAGAGTATAAGTTGGCTATGTTCTGCATTACTGTATGCCAGATGCATTAAATCCAAGAATTATGACTCACTGAAACCCGTCTATCTGCGGCCTTTGTACTGAGTTGCTCATAATTCAGGACGGAACTTAACGAAATCAGATACCCGAGTACGATCTTAACATTCGTTTCATATACTGGCCAAATAATATGCACTTATACGCAATCGCATTTTCAACAAGCATATCCAAAGCTAATTACTTATTACGTCTCGCAAATTACAAAGTTTACCTTTTTGCTTATTACCTTTTTATTACCTTTATTCCTTTATTTTACCTTTATTACTTATTATTTCTTATCATTTTTACCTTTATTACTTATTGCCTTTATTACTCATTACATTTTTACTTATTACTTTTATTTACTTTTTCCTTATTACAGTTATTTTAATTTATTACCTTTTGAATACGTAACAACTAGCTAACCTCTGTTTAATATTTTAAAACCTATAGTAAAGACTACTATCCAGAC
Source organism: Salticus scenicus (assembly GCA_963930645.1). NCBI lineage: Eukaryota > Metazoa > Arthropoda > Arachnida > Araneae > Salticidae > Salticus > Salticus scenicus. The sequence continues at coordinate 115,394,439 of OZ005649.1, read as the reverse complement.
TCGACTTCTTCCCAACTTCCGCTTTACGAATTTCTAACGGAAACTCTTTGTGACCTTACAATACAACGCCGTTTTTTATGTACTGTTGCTTAAAATGAATTACAACTTTATTTAAAACTTTTTTAAATAAAAATTATATAATTCAAAAAGATTTTCACAATCTAGAATAATTGAAATAATTTATTAATTGGAGGCTGATTGAATTAGGTCGTAGTGGAGTTATGCACTGTTCAATTGCCTGCGGTCTGGTATTCAACCTTAGTGTTGTTCGATTTTTTTTTTTTTTTTTTTTTAATCTTCTGCGAAAGGAATTAATTCCCTGCTTTAATAACTCTTAGATTTCTATGCAACGACGGTCTTTGGCCAGGTTCAGTATTGAACTCATAAATTGTAAAATTGTGGATTCAATACGATACCAACCAGCTAATGTTCAATTCATACCAACCAGTCTACAGCGAACGCCCTAATTTATTAGGAGTAAACAATGGGTTTAGAAATTATGAAACCTAAAGATCAAGAATATTTAAGATAAAAAAAAGTATATATATTAACAGTTTTGTAACCGTTATGATATGATTATTCATTATATATATACCGTTCTCTTCATCAAGGCAAAAATTGCTTTAGGTATTGATTGCATTTTTTCAAATTTTTCCGCATATGATAGTCGCAAAATGAATGTAATAATACTACGTAAACCACAAAATGTTCGATTTTAAAGTTTATTACACAGTCGATTAAATGCATTAGTACGCACAAAAAACTAAACACTTTAATGAATCATTCTTTTTTTTTTTTTTTTTTTTTTTTTTTTTTACATCTAAAACTTTTGAAGTCTAAACGTTTTAACTAGTAATATAGTAATGGAATATAGTAATGGAAATATATGCAAAAGAAATATAATGTTTATATTAATATTTAATAATAAATGAGTCTTATAATATATATTAAAATTAATTTCAATTTCTTTTTGTTTGTTAAAAAAAATATTAATATATGCTAATTAAATTTCTAAAATATAATTTGTGTTTTATATAACATCTTCACACCTATATTTGAAATATTCCTTGAATACATTTTTTTTTTTTAAATGTAGAATCCAGAATATCATCATTTTAAATGCCTATCATAAAACTACCTAAAGTAATCACATCTAAACATCTTAAAACAATATTTATTTTACCATCATTAAAATTTATTTTACTGACATTAGTGTCAAGAAACAAAAAATCTTTTAGAGGGTTTCATTAGTGATCATAAAGTGAGGTATTTGTTACATCGTTCCACTTGCCTATAAATATTTCAAAGCATGTCCCACGAAATGGTTTTATGTATTTTTTATCGACTCTTTTCATTATGTTTTACGATGGGGAAAAAAATCTAATTCTAAATCTTATTATGTGAAGTGTCATATTAGAATAGATTTTTTTATGTTCTTGTATCATGTCAGTAGATCGTAGAATTTTACTTAAATTTAAAAGATTATATTTTGTTTCGTGAACATTTTATTTTTACTTTATCTTACCCATATTATGGAGAAAATATTGTTTTTGGAAGAAATTTTTAAAGTTTATTTTTTGCTGTATTTATAAGACTAAATATCTCTTGAATTATTATTATTATTATTATCACTTATTATTATTTTTTTAATTAGTGTGAGCTCTACACCAAATAATTTCATTTATCTTTCTATTGTTATTTAACATTTTATGCATTATCTTCTGATATTACTTACAAAACTTTAAATAAACACATAAAATGGTGTGTTACCGCTTTGACTGCAGCACTCATGCCTACTATGTTCGCCATTAAAATACATAAAAAATTCTACATCAAATAATTTCATGTATCTTTCTATTGTTATTTAAAATTTTATGCATTATCGTTTGTTATTACTTACAAAATTTTAAATAAACACCATAAAATGGTGCGTTGCCGCTTTTACTGCAGCACAGGAAACTACTTTGTTCGTCTGACGAAGGGTCGTGTGCTCTTTCAAACAGAAACAATTGTTGCGAGTTTATTGCATTTTATACTCTGTATTCAAAGTTTTGTAAGTAATAATTTGAAACGCCAGTTCTGTGGTGCTATCGTATTAATTACCTTTTGTTATTTATTACATTTTTATTGTTATTTTAAAACATTATTATATTTTGGTATTTATTATCATTTTACTGCTTATTAAAATTTTATTAATTACTTTTTGTCAGTATCTATTTATTGTTATATATATATATATATATATATATATATATATATATATATATTGCTTTACATTTTAAAGCTATTTAAAAATTCATTTGAAATAATTTACACACACATTGGAAATATAGATGCAATTAACTTTTAAAATAAAAAAATCTACATGTAGTAAAAGAAGATGTTTTTTTGATTGTGTGTTTTCAGCTCGCTCTGTAGGCAACGATTGGCCGCAGAAATACAGAATTTTTCATAGAGGTCTGTTTTGTCTTCTCTTGACGCACCATGAATACCAACTTTTGAATACTTGATTATTATTATTTTTTATTTATTTATTATTATTTTTTATTTATTTATTATTATTTTTTATTTATTTAATATTATTTTTTTAAATTAAATTATGAGCATAAAAACCTTAAATTAGCTTAAAATTATCTTATAAAGCTGATACCAAAAAATATACTTAATTACTTATAAGTAATAAAAAAAAAAATAAACCTTTTTGGGACATTTCCGATTTTGACGTTTTGTGAAATATCTAAAAAAAAAAAAAAACTAGAATAATCATGTCGAGAACGTTTTATACCATGTATATTTCAATGAAAGTTTTGCCCCGAAAACAGAAGGGAAAAATTAAAGAAATGTTTGGGATCACCCTGTAAAAAGTGTTAATCAAAATACATTTTAGCTGCAGCTTGTGATTATGATGCTTCTTTTCAAGATCTCAATAAATTATTACGACACTGCCATCGAGATATAGCGGTTTCTTAAAAAGCCACTTTTTTAACTATAAACGCTAGGTAATAAACCAGTGCAAAGTCATTTTCAGAAAACTTGACACACTACGTTAAACACAGCATATCGTAATCAGATTGCAAAATATTAAATATATAATTAAATGTGAGCATGTTTATTAAATAATATTTTACTGCACATGCACAAGTTTTAGTGAAGTTTAATTTGCATAATTTAATAGCCGAAAGTATTGAGCTATAGTGTAATCACGTTTCTCGTGTATAGCTTTGAGCACGAGTCCAAAGGCTTGGAGGGGGGTGTCAAATTCACAGACAGATTAATATTTGGCAAACATCCAGTCATTCGGCGTTCCTTAATCTTTATTTTCCCTCAACTACAATCTTCTTAGCCCTATTTTAACATTGGACTCTTTGAGTCAGCACTTCCGCAGGAGCTCCCATTTTTGCAATAAATGTGGTGAAAGAATACTTATATAAAAAACCCACACAAATATCGTGTAAATTGAAAACGTTGTACGTGGTATAATGGACTGTAAATTCAGTTCCCTTCAAAAAAGAGCTGAAATATAAGTTATACTCACATTTTTATTTTTATTCAATCAGTGTTAATAAAGTGTTCGTTGATTGTGAGTAGATATTAATAAATCCCCTTATCATTTTCCTTATTTTTGAGAGAAACTGAAATTCTGTTAATTCTTTCGCATACAACTTTTTGAATTTAAGCGTTACTTGTTTCGCGTTATTATATAAGTCGCTCAATACTATTGACTTTTAAATTATGCAAAGGAAATTTGGCTGAAGCTTGCTCATACGATAGTTAAAAAATATTTAGCAAAGATTCTCATATTTCATTAGATATTTAATGTATATATATTAATTCTGATTGCATCATACTCTGTCTATAATAGTATGTCAAGTTTCCTAAAAATGAAACTTTTTGAAATTTGATGGACTTAATTTATTATCTCGCATATTGTAAAAGTGGCTTTTTTTTTTCCCAAATATTTAAAGATAACTTTATTTCTCCATAAATATACCTGGTAGCGTCATACAAATTTAGACAGATAATAAGAAGCCTCATAATCACACGCTATAGCCAAAACGCATTTCTAGCAATGCTTTTTCCAGAGTGATCCCAAAGTTTTATTTTTCAATAATTTTTCACTGGACCCATTATGCTTTTGGGGCAAAAATTTCACTAAAATATATGAGGTTCAACACGTTTTTGCCCCTCCTGAAGTATCACCGTGATTCGTATAGTACTTTGTGAGATGCTTGACAAAATGCATGAAATCGAAAGTATCCTGCCATTTGTGGATAAATAAGTTATTAAAAAAAAAAAAAAAAAAAAATCCTCGTAAGGTTAAAAAAGCAGCTCTTACGACATTTTAATAGTCGCTGACATGAAATTGCAGCCACTTTGCAGTTGATTGAATATATTAAATAATAATAAAAAAAAATAATCTGGTGTGTCACTCACACGACTTTCTCTTACCCTGAAATTTAATACTATAAATATAGGTCGGAGATTAAGGTGTAAGATAACGAGTACTGTTATGTAAACCTATGTTAAACAATTCATATTAGGCTTCGGAAGTGTTTTATATGATAATTAGTTCTGTGTGAGGGGGGCTACCGCCCCCCTCAACCCCCCGTTTCATTAATGCACCTACATTTACATAGAATTTAATTCGGTTATTAAAAAATATTTCTCTTTTTAAAAAATAATTTATTAAAATTATTATTAAAAAAAATATCTTTTATGATAAGGCAGACGATTTCCATATTAGAGAAGTAGTTTAACACCAAATATCCAAAAAAAGTCCATTTTATTCTCAATATAAAAAAAAAAGTACGATTTTTTTTCTAAGTTTTTTTTTCGTTAAAAGTAAAAAAAAATCGATAACTTTGTTTTAAATTATCGCAGATCGATGGTTCAACCATTCGTTTTAAAGGTATTTTCGAGCTCTTTTGAAAGATACCCATCATGAAAATTTACTCCCCTCGAGGGGGGACTTCCCCCCCAGGGGGGGAGGCGAGGCTCCTACATACACAAAAACATTTTCCCAGTTAACTGTCTCTATTACAAAAAATATATATTTGTTTCATTTGGTTTAGTGCAATCTATAGACGTTAAACTCTATTTTCCTGCAATTTTCCCCATAGACGTAATGTATTAGAATTCTCTTGATTGTCCCTGTACACGAACCATTTGCTTGATCTTAACGAAAAGTTTACTGTAGCATCCCTATATGATACACATTCAGAATACCAAGTTTGAACTTTCTGCCATAATTTGTTTTTGAGATATACTGATAACAGACAGACACACACACAGACACACAGACACACACACAGACACACAGACCATTTGCTAAAAACATGATTTTCGTATTCAGGGGACCTCAAAACGTGTAAATATAACAAAATCTCGCGTTCGAAAATTTCAGCCTAAAACAATACTTTCTCTACCTTATGGGTAAGAGAAAGTAAAAATCGTGAAGATAACAACTATTAACAATACGTATTGTATTGTTCATATGTAATTATCATTTAAACAAATGAATCGATTTTTTTTATATTGTTCGTTCCGAATACCAAGTTCATGACGATAGCTCTGTCACAGACAATAGAGACATGGACTCTTGACATTGCTGATGAGAAAGATGCTGCGGGAGTTCTGAGGGAATTCATACATACACACACACACACACACACACACATATATATATATATATATATATATATATATATATATATATATATATATATATATATATATATACATATATATATATATTCTTAACGATATAAAAAGAATTCAAATCATTTAAATATAGTGAGGACCAAAGCGGGAAGATCCTGTTTATTTATAAATAAAACAAAATGATAAAAATTATTCCGTGTTTTATTTGTAGAAAATGCATTTTTCTTTTAAACTATAGTATTCTAATATAACACATAATAATATTTTAGTGTTCTGCTACTAACTGTCTAAAAGTGAAGTACATTTGTCCGGAAAAAGAAAAGATAATAAACGATGCAAATATTTTAATACAAACTTATATACGTACTATTACTATTACTTATATGTAGAATTTTTCTTATTATTGAATAAAAAAAAATACACAAAATTAAATTTAATATCAGTTTCAGAGCGTATTTCGAGTACATGATGTATGAAGTAAAAATTTAAAAATATGCTGTAATTGTATGTTTTAATGTTTATAAATCTTTATTTCAATCAATTTTGTTTGAAATAGTTTTTAGATGACTTTTACACAGCAAAATTGTTTTTCGATAAGATAAGAAGAACAAAATATTAAGTTTCAAATAAAGATGCTTAGATTAAAATATTACTATCATTTTAATGATGAAAGAATAAATAATAAATAAATAAATAAATAAATAAAATTTGATATAATGTGACAAAAATGCATTGTTAATTATTCTTATGGGTAAAAAAATTCGAAAAGAGAAGAGTTGAAATAATTCAATATAAAAGAATCATTCCAATAATCACCAAAGATTTATTTTTACTCTTATTATTTTTAATTTTTTAGGCACGTGGTTTTAATCGAATTTTCAGTTAGGTTTTCGGTCAATGGTAAGTGCAATATATATATATATATATATATATATATATATATATATATATATGCATACTTTCGCCGCCAGCGAGCATTTGTGGAAACTCTTGCACGTTTCTAATTCATTGGCCAGTGTGTGTGCATATATATGTAATGTATTGTTTCTTTAGTAGATGATTAATGACAGTCACTTCATAATAAGATAGTTCACTGAATAAATATTCCAAAATAGTTTATGCAGTCGTTTATTGAAGACACTTAGTCATTCTACAAGTTATTAACAGTCCATCAGTCTGAGCACGCTGACATGCAGATACGTAGACGAGTCGAGCCGAAATAGTGCCGTTAACGGCGGAACCGCGAACCAATTCCCCTCATGGGGCCGTTAAATTAACTTTTTATTGACGTGGAATAATTAAGCAAAAGCTTCCATGAAAAAGGCGCCGATTTTTGTGTGCTCCCGCTTAAATATGGATATTTTGGGGTGAGGCCAAACTCCTAATATGAATTCTTATTGGATAATTAAGTAAGCTAAAATCCAGCCCACATTCTCACATTGGTTGACCCGGATATTCAGGATTTCGTATTATGCAATGCCTTGCCGCTTATTTCGACTATTGCATAATTTTGATTTCGAAACTTATTCTTAAATCCAATTCCCGCGCTACAACGTGTTTTGTTGGAAAACTAACTTTACTGGGGCTCTAAAATAGAATTCTCACAAAGTTGTTCTTAAAATTAAGATTTATTCTGAGCTAATACTATTAATATTAAAATAATGTTATTAAGATATCACTTAATGTTAATTTCTAATAATAATTTTAGAATCTGAATTCTTTCAATCCTTTCATATATATATATATATATATTGCAGCTAAGTTATTAAGTTAAATTGAATTGCGTTACTAGCGATTTTTTTAAACATTAAATATATGAGTAAGTAAAGATTTTGTCATTATCTCAAGTATTGCCTTAATTCAATTGTTGTCTAAAATACAATCTGTTTTTGTTTTGTTTTATGCACGATATATATTTATTTATTTTTACCGTTTTTAACTTCTACGACATATAAATTTTATATTTATTTGAAATAATATTACATAGTATAAATACTTCGAAGCAAGAAATTGATTAAAAGAGAAAATTATTTTTATCATTTAATGTTAGAAACAATTGTTCAAAAAAGGAGTTGACAATTTTCTACATCTGTCCTAAACATTATTCGCTTTCCCCTTTCAAATATATGTATATATATATATATATACTAGCAGGCTACGCCCGCTTCGCTGGTCCTTCTTTTAAAATGAATCACTATAATTAATGAATTCTTAAAATTGCATAATTTTTATCATGTAAAAAAAAAAAAAAAAAAAAGAATCCTGATCAGGTAAAATGTCGCACCGGGTTCCCACTGCCTTCGGCAGCGCAGTCCATTGTGCATTTATGTCCGACACTCTTAATGAATCACTATATTATCGAAAGGGGAAAAAATATTAAATATAAAAAAAAATCTTCTCTCATCCGTGGGATATTCGGTCCGGACCTCCACTGCCTGCAGCAGCGCACATGGCGTGATTGTTCCTGCGCCCAACGTTCCCGCCCCTCTTAATAACTCTATACATCCGAAAATATTCTCAATCGATTTATCGGGCCAAAATACTAATTTTCAAGCATCTAACTCTTTTTTCTATTATTTTCCCCATTTTCCCTCCCACCCGTCTAACCTGATAATTTTATAAATTCGAAAATATCCGCAATATATTTTAAGGTATTAAATACCTCTCTGCACCAGTTTTGAACGCTCTAACTCTTATTTCTATTATTTTCCCTCTCCCCCCTCCCTCCCGTATATCCTAATAATTTTACAAATTCGAAAATATCCGCAATCGATTTGTAGGTATCAAAAACCTCTATGCACCAATTTTGAATGATCGAACTCTATTTTTATTTTTATGCCCTTTCGCCCCCCCCCCCTTTCCCGCTCTTCCTAATATTTTTAGAAATTCGGAAATATCCGCAATCGATTTGTAGTTATCGAACACCACTACTTAACAATTTTGAACGATCTATCTCCATTTTGACTTATTATTATTATTTTTCGAAGAAAATACCTTTAATGTAAAAGGGTTTTATAATCTAAATGCTTAAAATCTACATAAGTTTCTGGTTTGAATATGTAGCATATTTTCAAACGGATATTGATTAAATAAATGTTTAGACTGTAAAAATATATCATCATATCAGTCAGTTTAACTCAAAGTCATGTATTTTAGCTGCACCTACTTCAATCGTGGAAATCGCGAAATAAGCAATTACAGGGTTAAATGCATTTTATTAACAAATTTAAGATAATTTAATCTTTAAATCAATCATGTTTATTAATTAATATTTTATGTAAATTGTAGAACACGATATAATTGTTAATTTGAATTTTGTGAGCCTCAAACATACTTTATATTTAATGAAACGTACTTTAAGGCATGCATCAAAATATGAAATTATTAAATTAATGATAATCAATGGCGGATCAAATTAATTTTACAATAACGATATATCCTTATATATGCCAATAAATAATGTGGTTCACTTGCTTGGGAGTGTTTAAATTTATAATATGTAATTACTGATAAATTTAAAATATGAAAATACTACATTCAATTGTATCACACGTCATTAAGCTGAACAATAAATCATTTCAAGCAAATTTAAAATAACAATTATTCACAGACCATTAAATTAAGCCTATATTTATGTTTTTTTTTTTTTTTTTTTTTTTTTTTTTTTTTTTAATAAAATGGAAAATTGAAGACTTTCCATAAATTACTCCGATATTTTCATAAAGATTAAATTTTCAAACTTAAGGTTTTCTGGAATTTTAAAATATTCTTGTATGCTCTTGCAAGCGATAAATAATATGATGATTTTCTTTTTATTTCTTTTTGTATAAATATGGCTTTAAAATGTCTTTTTTAAGTATCTTTACAGCGCGATAATATTTAATGTGCTTATATTTTTATAAATAATATTAAAAGTATGGGATTAGTTTTGCTTTAAATAATTTATATACTAGGAATATCGTCTTATACGATTTTGATGTAACAATAATTATTCCTTTCATTAATAGCCTTTCATACAATTTCTTCTATATTCAATAGAAGATAATATTGATTTCTAGACACTTTTGAAACTCTTGTCTTCAATGCATTTATATTTGCACGTTCTGAGAGTTCTAGGAATTTCATCTGATTTCATTATTTTTAGAAACATGTATGTTTATCTGTCTGTGTGCGTGCATGTGTGTGACAAAATTTTGTGGAAACTGTGTCTCCAGAACAACAGCACAGAATTTCCTACACATTAGTATGTGACTGCACTTTGATATAAAATAATGCCTATCAACATTTCATGAAAATCATCCAACAAATGACGTTGCCATCCCACATTATCTAAATTTTTAACATAGCGGCATAGAACAAAGTTTCGTAAAAATGTGCGTAAAAAGATTTTTTTTTTTTTTTAAGAATCATTATGAAATTATAACGAATTATTTATAATAGTGATAATCAACTGGAAAAACGTTTTTGTATATGCAGGATCAAAGCTACTCCTCTACCCCCCCCGAGTAAGCAGATTTCATTACGGGTATCTTTTAAAAGAGCTGGTCAATACCTTTAAAAAGGACGGTTGAACAACTTTCATTTTTCAGTTTCGAGGAACTGACAGGTTTTGGAATTAGACGACACACATTATACACGATACAATATTTATTGGATATACAAAGCATATTTCCATAGTTCTTTTACAAACTATATATATATATATAATATTTTTATGTATATTATGTTTATTATTCATTATGTCAAGCCTCCTTATCCGATTAAATCATGGCTTTGTCTAATAAAAAAGATAATTGTATTAAAAATGTTATTTTTAATTAAGAAAATTTTTCCCGCATTTATAAAACGCAGATGTAAAAACTTCTCATTCTCATTATTACATGCCCTCAGTCATATATTTTAATTTTACCATTAAAAGTAGTGTTTAAGGTAAAATTTGAGGTCCAAAAATGTAATTTTCTAGCTCTGTCTATGAAGTGATTAAATTTCTTAATATTTTTTATATTAAATTATTTAATAATACATGTTTTACTTTGAAAATTTACTTATGCACCTATTAAGAACTTTTCTTTAATTCTGAACGGTGTATAACGGTTCGCATATGGATGACTGAGACTGTGCAAGATTTGATTTTAGTAAATATGTAAAGATGACGAATGTAAAAATTTTCGTTCATAGTAATTTCATTGTAGCACGTTGTTACTAAAAATTATGTAAATTGCACTAAAACATTGTGTACAGAAACTTTACAAACGACACATTACTAAATGAGAATATTTATTGAAATTTCATTTTATTACATTTTAACTGCAGACACTATAAAGAAATTATTATAAATTATTCATGAAAAAGGGGGTATTTTTTGTAGAATTAAGCGTGATTAAAATCAATGTTTGATTTTAAAATCACACAAATATATTCTGTCACATTAGAGAAATAAGTAAAAAAAATGTCCGAATGAAGTAAATTTTCTGTTATTTGAATGATTCGCTTCCGAAAAGTCCTAATGCGTTAACTATAGTTTTATAAGTAGAACAGAGCTACGCGAAATATATATTGCTTTTAACTACGGAAGAAACAATATCATAATAGCAATCCTTATAGCCTTTATACAAAGCGGAAATGATAAAAATAATTGTCTATATTTAACACTATACATATCACCTAAAAATTACATATTCAACACATTGTATATTACAAATATTTATGCCAACAGCCTAAATTTATATTGATCAATTTCTGCATACATTCCCTTTTTGCACCTGAACACTTTTAGGGTTACTTTAAACTTAAACATTAAGGCTAATCAGACTTTATTACAAAAAATACATAGTTGCGTTATTTTTTACAGTATTTAATACATTTCATAACTTGATATAGCAATTTAAAAGAACTCTTAGAAAATCCTATAGTGCATTTTGACAAACGAACTCCTATTTAATTTTTAAGTAATTAATTTTACGAAATCTAATTTATAAATTCTGCTTTATTAAGTGAACCAAATAGTACTTTATATTCAAACTTAAATACTATGTACAGTACTAAAGTATATATCTTATACTATTAAGTGAGCAATATTTGTATATATATTTCACTGTTCTCGAAAACGGTAGCTCGGACAGTCACGAGATTTAACACAAAGGTGCCCCCCGAAGGATCATTGTGCACATCGAAGACAGAATTTCGAATTTCTGTTTAGTTTTCTTTTAATTAATAAAAATATGAAAATAATAAGCTAATAATAGCGAAAAATTAGCCATTTAAATTTAATCCATAATTTAATTGTTGCCAATCTACTTTTTATTTTATTTCATTACATTGGTCGGAATCAAATTGTAATACGTAAATAGCATGAGCAATAAAATACTCGGTTCAAAAACTAAAATATTTAATAGACGCTGAGATACAGTTATCTTTATAATCATAGTTCTTAAATAATGGCAGACCCACCTATCGTCAACAAATACCCATATTGAAATACATAGGAAAGAGATTTCTGCAGGCAGTGGGAACCTGCTCCCGATACAGTGCGGGCAGAGAAAGAGCTGCCGTAGTCAGCGAGTACCCGATGCGAGGTCTAGAGCGATTCCAATGTAATTATTTTAGTTTTTATTTATAATATGATGTGAAAAATAAATAATGATCCAATTCTTTTGGAGATTCATTTAAATATAGTGGCCAGCGAAGCGGGCGTAGCCTGCTAGTTACAATTAATATTATAGTTTTTCGATGAGCTTATATATTATTAGTTGGGAAAAGGCAATAAATTCCACAAAACTAATCTGACGATAGATTACGTTCTATTAAATTTCTGTGTCTGAAAGAATATTTAAGAGCATAAATATGAAAAACTATCATGAAACTTACTTAACGATAAACTTAAAAGAAAATAAATAAATAAACATATATTACATTTAAATTTAAATTGTGAAATATGTTGAAAATTTAACGATGTATTGCGTCCGCTTTCACAGTCAATTTGTTTAAGAATAAATTATAAAATTATAAAATTATAAACTTACTTTAACTAATATAATTTATTTAACGCCTTCATGCTTGTATGAGACATTTTGGAAATATTTATAATTTTTTACGATATAAATCTAGTGCTATTACACAAATTTTCGTATTTTTTCATGTTTGGTTTAATATTTTTCTTTAATAATTTCAGAAAATATTAGTTATACTTATGACAGCGGATTTTTTTTTTTTTTTTTTTTTTATGGTGACTAAGTACATTATTTCTAGAAGAGCGTTGATTAAAAGTGACGTGTAACTAAAAGCTTATAATTAACACATTAAGTTTTAATGCTTCAAAATAGTAATTTTTAAAAAATAACACGCACTTCAGTTAATATTGTTTTTTAAAAACTTATACATGAAGCCTGCTAAAGTCATTTGAATACTTAAAAAGTTATATTTTATAAATACTTTTCTTATGCATCCGCACATGAAAAAATAGTAATAATAATAAATAAATAAATAAATAAATAATTAAAAATAGTCACTATTTTATTGAAAAAAAAGGGGAGGGGTGAAAATGTGTAAATAGAAAAAAATAATAATAATACAGCGTAGATTTCTCACATATATGCACTTTAGAATGCTATCAAAATGATAGCTTGCTAAAATATTAATGCAATACCATATTATTCGATTAATAAAAAACGAGGTTATTCCGGTTGATGGTTGATGGTTGGGTTATACGTCGCAGTATTGCTGCGCAGATGGGCAATCGAGGTTATTCCGGAAAGTAAGTTTCCCCTTCGGCAAAACTTTCAGATGTAAAAGGAGCAAAACGAACAGATTGTGAGTGTGATTGTATATGCTGCATTTTATCTTTGAATTTGACACATTAATGTGTTTGTAATGCTATTAGATATCGGATATCTTTCATTCTCCCACCTATTTCTAGTTAAGGCGCGTGATAAAATTTTTGAGCGCAAAGAAAGTACCGCTGACCAAAATCTATCATCAAGGAGTCCGTCATCGGATGTGGTGAGCGAGCAGATGGACTGCCGTTCGTATTGGGAATTTTTCGAAGGCAAATAAAATATCACTGACAAGCAGCGCTGACGTTATTTATCTTTTATTGATATCGGCCTTGTTAACAAATGTGGCAGTGTATTTTGCAGGATTGTCGCTTTACCGTTATGAAAGACATCCACAAGGTATCATGTTATTTGCTGGATAAAATCTGCACGAGACGCCAGGTATTTTGAAAATTGTGCGAGAGTTATTTGTCGAAAGAATCTACACCCAAACACTAAACGAACGCTTCGAAGTAACATTGACTTTTCTGAAGGAAAAAAAACCCGATGAGAGCTATCAGTACCTAATCTTCGTTACAGATGATGAGACGTAATTTACTCACTTTACTCCATAAACCATGCAATAATTGTTAAAAAATATTCTAGCTAGACCAAATTTCAGCAAGCGGTATCCACACGGACAATGATTTGCGCAGACTACGGGACAGATATATTGCTTCCTTACGTATCACCGAGGGATGACACAGTAAATATTGAAAATATGTGCGCATTACTAGAAAAATTGAGACAAAAAAAAAAAGGAAAATGAGAAAAAAAGGAAAAGAGAAAAATGAGAGTTGTATGATACCGGTGTTTTATTATCGCATGAAAAAGCTCGATCGCTTTCAGAAAATTCTTCAAAAATATTCTGCAGAGGTTCCGGAAGGAGCTGTTTGAAAATACATCTTATTGTAAGGCAACCAAACGTCTCCATTTTGTATGGACAGTCTCCACTCTTCGTGGTTTTTTATGTCTTCTCGAAGCAACTAGTTGCCAAAGGAAATATTTTGCCGCGATTTATAATTTATAATTGAGGATTGTGCACTTTTTAGGACTGAGGGCTTATTAGTCTCAATCTGGGATTTTTGCGTTGTCGATTTCGATAGTTGGACATTTGTCGAAATCTAAAATTTATCGAAAATATAATTGAATAATTTGAAAGCGATGTTATAATTTGAAAAAAGAAAAAAAAAAAAAAAAAAAAAAAAAAAAAACTAATAGTCCTCCGTCCTAAACTAAATTCTGCTTTTGCCAGAATTTCATCATTTTTTTTATTATTATTATTATTATTATTATTATTATTGAAAGAAAAAGAAAAGAAAATTAATAATAATCAGTATCGTTACAAGGGATATCGAAAAAGTTTTCAAATACTGTTTTTGACAACCCTTTTCTAATTTTGAGAATGGAGTCACCGAGGAAATTTATCACCATTTTTACTTCAGAAAATGTTTGTCGCCTTATCCTATAGTCTCTACTTCTTTCGCAGCGACTACCGGCTGTTCTTGTACCTTAAAAAGTTCCTGCTAGACGTAGCTTTTCTATACTCGAAGAACATGAGACAACTGCTCAAATCCCTGGTAACAGAATACTATGACACTGGAATACAGAAATTTATCTCCTTGTGCGAAAGTATTACACTTTCGGTAGTTATTATATTAATAAGTAACTGAAATATTACATGTCTGTAGCTTTTCGAAATAAATCTTTCCAAGTGTAAAGGATTGCTTCTCTTCACATGCATTGTTTTTAATCGCTTTTTCAAATAATTAATGTTAATTAAATTTTATATTTCGCATAAATGAATATTTCTATTAAAATGTACAACGAAATCTTAAAATTAGATTTTATAGTTAAACACATTTGTCTCTCTCTAAATAAATATCATAGTTTTAATAATATTTTATCTGTTAGTCTATTAAATAGATCATTGAAAAACCAAAACTTATTATTTAAGAATTATTAATTAATTCCTTACAATTTAAATGTATTATTTATTAACCTTTAGAAAGTGGCTCTTTTAAAATCCCATAGTGAAGCGTGACAACTGTTGTCACAGTCCCTCTCTAAAAGTTAAATAGAATTACCTTTAAGAATTTCTTACCCCCCTTTGTTTTATTCAATAAATAACAGTATATTCTTTTAAAATGCATAAGTTCTTCTAAAATGCATGTGAAATACATTTCATTATAGCTAAATTTAGCAATAGATATTAGTTGAAATGTAATTAAGTGGTGATTTATGCTTGTAAATTACATTATGTCGCAATAATTTCAGTCAATCCGGCTCCACACCACAGACGATATTTTTGGGGTAAGAACTGGCGTAAATAATTAGTTTAGGTTTTCTAACAGGCGACCTAAATTCAAAATATTAATACCACTTTAATCGAGAGACAAAGAAAAGCATTTGGCAATAAAATTGGCGATATTCTCTGACCTTTGACGTATTTGTGCCAGTTTACTCGCGGCCGTGATAGCGCAATTTTGCTCAATTCGCTCCTAGATTACTGCTTGAAAAATATGCGTTACCGATGCCCGCTCTTACACCTCAATGCTTTATATTGCCGAAACCTCTTAACTATTTGTACTACTACGATAAAAATCTAGTAGCTCAGTGAAGGCTCTTCAAGTAAAATTTATACTATGGAGCATCACCTAGTTTTTTTTTTTTTTTTTTTTTTTTTTTTCTTTTTTTAATCGGCCATCTTTTTACATTACTTAGAACCTGAATATGGGACGATTTTTACTAGACTCATAAATTCAACCTCAAACCAAGTAATTACGCTTTGCTCTTTTTTACATGCTATGGCAATCATTTTTTTTCTGGTTGACTATCATACCATATTGTGTACTAATCTCGTTTAAATACTTTTTTTTTTTTTTTCTCTGTTTCTTCTTCTTTTTTTTTTTTTTTTTTTTTTTTTTTTTTTTTTATTACGTGATTTCAAAATTTATTTATTTAGGTTATCTTGCCTATTTTTAGAAAAACAAAAAAATGTTTATACGTATTTAACATTATCCATACTTACTCAGTTTACCATTATTTTAAAAATCGTGTAGAAGATATAATATTATTAAATGGATTATATCACTGATATACTATTATTAAAATTAAGATATTTATTTACAGGGAGACAATCTCTGCAATCTTATTAATAAGTTTATCCAAAATTAAGATAAATTACTGCGAACTAAACTAAATTAGTGTGTTGTGACCACCACATGACTTTCCACTATATTTTTCTATACAAATTCACCCAGTACACATAATTTATTAAAATTGTTTTCCATGATGAATGCATATAATTTTCCCTCTAGAGTAGTTTAACACTAAATATTCAAAAAAAGTCAACTTCATTCTCTATACGAAATCTTAAAAAATATATATATATATATATATATATTTATAAAATGAAAAACATCGATGACGCTTTTCTTTAATTAGCGCAGATTGATGACTGAACCATTCGTTTTATAAATATTGACAAGCTACCCGTAATGAAAAATTGCTCCCCCGGGGTTGGTAACGGTGCTCTTACATGTACTTTTTTTTTTTTTTTTAGTTGACTATTATAAAATGATTCATTATAGTTTCACAATAATTCTTAAAAATAATTCTCTTTATGCACATTTGTATGAAATTTTGTCCTATATCGCCATGTTAAAAATTTAGATAAAGTGGGATGGCAATGCCACGCCGCCTGTTTAACGATTTTCCATAAATGTTGATAGGCATTAATTTGTATAAAGGTGCAACCCCATACCAGTTTTATATGCAATTCTGGGCAATAGTTCCGGAGATACAGTTGCCACAAAATTTTCTCAGACACATGCACATACACAGACATGCAAATAGACAGGAATTTCCTAGAAATAGTCAAATCGCGTTACAGATCTCTCAAAGCATATAAAACCAGCGGAACCCGAGGTCAAATACTTTTACGAATCCAGTATTTCCTTCTAATGAATATAGAACAAAATAAGAAAGACTACACTGCTTTGCATGAAAATTACCCCCAACACCATTTTTGTAAATTCTTATGTAAAATGACCTCTTGAATTCGAATATAGCGCCCACTTAGTCCCTATCACCTACCGTTTATTAGGGACTACCCTTATTTTTATCACTTTTCGGTAATGTGATGGCTATAAATTTGATTTTTAGGGGGGGGGGTGATATTGTTTTAACTGTTAAACATCTTCTAAGGGTTTACAGAGTTGGAAAATTCTAAAAATTTAGGGGAGGAATTTGCCACTAAAATTATGTATTACATTTTTTATATTTTTTTAATCTATTATTAATGTTATTTATGAAGCATTATATATATATATATATATATATATATATATATGTGTGTGTGTGTGTATTTAAGTGTTAAATTAGCTCTTTTTCATTCTCCAAATAAATTTCATGGCCATAAAACTACCTAAAAGTGATAAAGATTGGAGGAGGGTGTGATGCCCCAAGAAAACGGCGGGTGACTGGGCAAAATAGGAGTCGTATTCGGATTCAGGAGGTCATTTTACATAAAAATCAGCAAGAATTGTATCAGAGATCGATTTTTTTTTAGTGCTATAAGTAGAATGAATAATTAATGTTACATCAAAATTATATTAGAAGATATTGGAATAGATAAAATATTTCAAGTAAAAATTATCCATACATTTAATTATATTTATAAAATTAAAGCACACTAAATATTCTTGCGATGTATGCATACTAAAGAAGAACATTTTTAAGTCATATTATTATTATTATTATTATTATTATTATTATTATTTTATATAATTGAAATAAGAATAAAAGTAGCATATTATTTTTTTTTCCAGAAACATTTAAGAATATTTTGGAATTCCAGAAAACAATAAGTTTAAAAATCTAATCTATATGAAAATATTAAAGTAATTTATGGAAAGTCTTTAATTTTCCATTTTCATAAAAAAAAAAAAAAATAATAATAATAATAATAATAATAATAACAAATATACGCATAATTTATTGGTATGTGGATAATTATTAGTTTAAATTTGCTTCAAATTATTTACTGTTCAGCTTAATGGCTTGTGCTACAATTGCTATGTATTGAGTGTAATATTTTCATATTTTAAATTTGGCAGTAATCTCATGTTTTAAAATTAAATCTTCTCAAGCGAGTAAAGCGTTTCATTTATTGACATATATAAGAATATATCTTCACTGTAAAAATAATTTTATCCGTCACTGATTGCCATTAATTTAACTATTACAAATTTCGATGTGTGCCTTAAAGTATATTTGAATAAATATAACACGTGTTTGAGGCTCACAGAACTGAATAAAGCAATTATATAGTGTTTGGAAATTTACTTAAAATGTCAACTCATAAACATGATTGGGTAAAAAATTAAAATATCTCAAAATTATTAATAAAATTTAGTTAGTCCTGTGATTACTTATCTGGAGATTTCCACATTCGAAAATGTTCCTGAAATACAATATTTGACTTCAATTTATGTTGATTGATATGATCATATATTTTTACAATGTTTATCTATATTTAAACATTATCTGTTTTAAATTTTGCTACATATTTAAACCAGAAATATATGTATATTTTAAGTATTAGGATTAAAAAATGCTATTATATTAAAGATTTATTTATATATATTTTTTTAAATAATAATAATAGAAAATAGTCAAAATGTTAAAAATATGTTTCAGTTACCTGCTGTTCCACGCTACCTGTTGGACAATTTTTACAAGAAAGTTAATGCGCACTAATTTCTATCAAAGTGCAACTACGCCTCAATTTGTATGAGATTTTCTGAGATATAGTTGCGACAAAAGCTTGTGTCACACACTTAGACATTTACTAACAATGGCTGAATCGTGTTGTACATCTCTAAATCTATCGAAAATGAGAAGTCAAAATTTTTCACGAATCTAATACATTATTCAGTTGAATGTAGAAAAAAAGTAAAAAATAAACAAAATAATCTTCCATAGATTATAATTTTTAACTTCCTAATAAAAAATGTTACAAAAACTACTTAAAAAATGTCTAATGGTAAATAACCACACGACTTCCATTTTCCACTATTACATGTATTATATGCATTTTTTGGACATAATGAGATGAGAAAACATAAAATTGACCTAACAAAGTAGACATCTAAAATTTTTCCGGTAAAAGAAAGCTGATACACGTGCAAAGACCTATAAAGCAATGCTTTTATAGCGAGTTAAAAAATAAAGAAAGGAAAAATCATTAGAGCCGTTTTTGTAAACTCCAATAATGGAAGTAATAATAATAATAATAATAATAAATATAATAATAATAATAATAATAATAATAATAATAATAAAACGGTGAGAAATGACTGTTAATATATCTAAATTAAAGTAAAAGTAAATGATTTATAACATGTAAGTATAAGTAAGAGATTATTTTTATTTGACTTTGTAGAATATTCTAAAATGGCTTAATAATAACGATATAAATAATTAATTTACTACAGGTAAGAATGAAACATATAAAATGTCTTTTCTTATTGAATTTATTAATTGTGCTAATGTTTAAAACATTTATCTGAATTAAAAAATATATATTTATACATTTCTTATAAAGGAAACCAAAATAAACGAAACATTTGCTGTATAATTAAAAAAAAAAGAAAAAATATCTAAAAATATCAAAAAAAAAAAAAAAAAAAGAAAATTTAACTGGATTTATTTTTTATTTATTTTATTTTATTTTATTTATTTTTAACTTTTTTATCTAAAATTGTTATTAAATTGTTTTAGTCCTATTTATTTATATGTTTATATGAATTCAATTATTTGTATTTGCGATAGGATTTTTACAATTACAATAATTTAATGTATATTGAAAGATAATTATTATTACAGTTATGTTTCTCTGGGTAGTTACTTACAACTGAAGCACATTATTATGTGCCTAGAAAGCTAAATATTGATCTACTTTGATTTTTTTAAGAAAAAAAAATATCTATATCATTCTTAATAACTATGCAATTACATACTATAGAGCTGTTACATACACTTAGATTTGTCTGTACTTATTTTTAATTTATTATACTTTGTTTTAGTTCGTAAACACTGTTCTAAAGTTAATTTTGACTCCATGCAACAAATTACTAAGATTAATTTTTTAACGGCAAGACAACATATGAAAAATCTTTCAAATCGGGGAATCTGTTCAGTTTTCTATCATATGAATTTTCTCATAAATTTCTACTACACCGTATACTACATTCGTTTTAACAGAAATTAAGTTTACCGATCAATCGACAATGTAACAAAATGAAATGCTCATCTCAAAAATCTATCATATCCGCTTCAACACATTTACCTTATTCTAATTTGTTGTTTATTTTTTTTTAGATTCAGCTTTTTCATATTTCAGTTTTGATTCAATTCCATAGTATTTTCAATCCTATAATCCCCCTAATGCAAATTTATATGAAGACCATGTTAAGAAAAATCGTAAATTTCGAATAACTTACGATATTTAAAAAAATAGAATACCTATACTCAAGGATTTTCTTGACAGTATTAGTAATGGTATTTTAAAACATGCCAAAGTTTGCCGAAACGTCAGTGGCGGCCTCCATGTCGGAGACTGAAAAAGTTTTTGGTTTCTGTCCATGTCTGCAAAAATCACGCTATTGACTTGAAATTTGTCACACATGTTCATGAGCTACATGGAATTAGTTGTAAAGTTTTGGGTGTGTATCCTATTTGTAGTTCATGTACAGGGACGCACCGAACTTTGTTTAAAAAAAATTTAAATACTTTTTCATGTATACACACGCTCTATTGTGATATTCTGTTAAGGACCATTTCTTAATAATTATTTATGATTTTACTTTTTTTTCTGTTATAATTTATTTATTTTTTCTTTGCATAATTTCATAGTTGGTAAGTTTTTATTACTGTCTTTATTGTTAATGAATAATTTATCCTGTCTAATAATTTATATTAAGTAGAAACCTCCCTAATAATAATCCAAAATATTTTAAAATATTTTGAAGATTTATCTTTTTCCATAAAATATCTGCAGAAATTTTGAAGACATTATAAAGACATTTTGTAAACTTACTTAAAAAATGGACCAAATAACTTAAAATATTCTAGTCCAGAATGTAAATTAACGTGATAAATGCTACTTAAACTTTCATTTTTTTTTTTTTTTTTTTTTTTTTTTTACAGATTATGAACAGCTTGGTTTGTCAAACTTAATTATATCCACATATCGATTTGTGAATGCATTAGGAACCACCGGAGCTTGAGATTTTTAAGTTAAAAATTTTCAGATTTTCCGACCAAATTGTTTACGGAAAACATTTTGTGTTAAATAAATATGAGACATTTCTAGTAATATTCAAAGTTTCATTTCTTCAATTTAACACATATCATAGTTTACATGAAACTTCTACATTGTTCTACTTTTTCTTCATTCTTCCACTAAACATCATCAACCAGTTACTTCCTTTAAATGAGATTATATGGCTGACTTATTTAACGGAGATAAAATGCTTAGTAAATTGTATTAATTACTGTTGCTAATTCAATACATTCCTTAAAAGAGAAAAGACCGAATTAAATTAAAAGGACATAGTAATTACAAACGTTAACAAACTGTTCACTTTCTGTAACTACAAACAACCTGAAAGATAAAAGATTCTTTGCCGATTCATGAAAGTTACTTTAATAGCAGTAAAAGGGTAAGTTTAATGTATGATAATATTTTTAAATAATTGATATATATATTTTTTTAATTATTTAGTGATTTAACATATTCACTGACTCACATTAAGTTATTCGGAATATATATTTTATTTATTTATTTGTTTATTTTTACAAAATGTATTTATTTTTTATTTTTTAAATAAGCGTCGTAAAAAATAAAAGTTAAATTATGCCAAATATTAACGCTTTTTAAATCAGATTTACTGCTCATTTTCTCATATAGAGCATGTTGCATTTGTAATTATGAAAAAATAAATATTTCAAAATTAAAATGTACTGAAATAATAACAGTCATCTGAGTGGGTCCAAAGTCACTGTACTGACAGTGGATAAAAGAAATTATATAACAATATGTAATTGAAACATAAAAACGAATTTTAGTGCAAGAGAACTGAATTGAAACTTGCACTGAATTCAAAGGAATATTTCAGATGCAAATATAGATTTTAGTTTTTGCATACGATGTTAATTATCTTAATTTTACACATTATGGGTAAGCAGAATTTTGTTTTTTGTTCTGCTATGACAAAACAAACGTGTCTAACAAAAATAATATAAATTTACGAATGGACAGATGCGTTTCTTTAAATTAATCGTAATTGCAAATAAAAATATTATTACTAATTTCAAATTTAAACTAAGGTAAAAGTACCTGTAGTGGAACCCTGTATTAATAGCGGATACTTATAAATTTAAACAAGGAAAATAAACTTTCTCATCCTTCTGAACGTTTCAGCAATGTTCAGGAAGGAAGTTATAGTCCTCTACTATTAATGTCTATACCTACAGATAATCCCGTCCATCCGTTTTTAAATAACGTTAGTTTAACTAAAAAAAATATGCACTTTTTGTGATTTTGCTGTTTTTCCTTGTTGTTTTGAATAACGAAATAAACATTTGTTTGCTTAGCCTTTGCTTATTTTTAACTGATTTCTTTTACCTTTTGCTTTCATGTGACTAAAATAAGTATGCAGAATTCATTTAATGTGTTGTTTCTTAAATCTTGTAATAACATATTGTATTTATATGGGTGTACCCTACTGGTAACAAAAAATGTTATCATGACCAGTAGCGTAAAACCCTGTCCACTACTGGCTCATTTGACTTTTAAGGTCATATCCTGTAGTGGATGCAGCTCTGTATTTATTTAGATTTATAGTTGAATGTTTTTAACGTTGTACTAAAGCTAAACATTGAGCAATTGGTGAGTCATAAATAATTCTAATTTTAATTATAATGAAAATGAAATATTTAAATAAATTTCGAATTTTTCTGTATTACAGTTTTAATTGTATAGTTTAGCATTCCATTATATATTTTACGAAAATGTTATAAGGTAAAGTCAGGGGAGTTTGCACATTATTCAAAAGAGTAAATAATATTAAAAATCTAACTATTATTTTTTTTTTTTTCTAAACTATTGCTGAATAATTTTAAATTCATCTGTTTTCTATGCATTTAAATTTCTATTTTGTTATTACGCTATAATTTAAAACAAAAGTTGTAATAAAACCAAGAGAGCTATTTTTCACGATCTCGCCTTACTGGGAAGGTGTGGTTGCTCACATGGGGAGAAAAGGCTGCGCTTAGTTAGTATGCAATTACAATGAAATTGTTAACAATAATAATTACATTTAAACCACATTGTTATAAGGTCTTTGTAAACATTTTATTTTTGTAATCAGGAGTGGATAGTTTTATTTAATAAATAGGAAATCAGAAAAAGTAATAAGAACAATTAAAAAAAATAATAATAATAAAAATATTTATAGAAAAGAAACATTAATGCATCAGAAAAACACAAGACCAGATAACGTTACAAAAATCTTTAAGTTACTAGATAACACGTTTAAATTAAACATAGTTTATTTTATTTTGTTTGAATATTTGTCGAGCTAATATATCTTTGTCCACAATCGTCGCACTTAATTTTCTAAATGGAACAACTTTCGTACAACCTCCTGCCACAAGCCCTCCTGCCCATTCTAAACGAATTGCACACCATGTGTGCATTTCAGAGTAAAAAATAACGGTATTACAATGTATATCCAATGCATAGCTTACAACATTTTTAATTTATTCTGCAATGGTTTTAGTAACCACAGTTTTTTCACACCGTATTTTTTATAGATAATATTCTTCCCATTAAATCATAATTATATGTTGAAGAAAAGATTTTCTACAAAGAATACGGTCTGAAAGAATGGTGGGTACTAACAATAATCCGGAATAAACTTTAAAAAGTTTGCAGCGACGCCAATGATATATGTCCCAGAATTTATGTATCATTTTTTATTTATTTAAGTTATTTTCTCGAAATATTCCGCAGAAAAAAATGTTCGAAACACAAAACCGAAATTTTACTTGGTTTGAAAACTTTTCGTTTCAATTTTAAAAACATTTACATTAATTTATTTTCTTTGGGAAATTTAGATGATTACAGTCTTTAAAAGAAAGTTGAGAAGGTTGATAATTTTTGTTTGCATTCAGTTTTATCGCTTTTTTTTTAAAGAGCTGACAGTTTTACAAAACGTGAGCATCATACTTGAAAATATTGCAAAGCTAAACACATATAAAATAATATTAAATATTTTGCTTTAAATTTTTCATAAGCTAACAATGGCATTCAAGAGGTAAATGGTAGTATTTTTGTCTCTTCCAAATAATGTTCCATTTCAGATTCTGGGGACGCTTGCATAAAGATGCACCGTTCCGAATAGGCTAAACTAATCCAGTTACTTGTCGAAAATGTCTCCTGGTACAGTTCCAGACATATAATAAACTCATCCTCATTGTCTTGCCATTATTAATGCCCTGCTTAATATCTTTTAGTACAGAATTTAACAGAATCAATGTGCAAACTCTCCCATTTCAGTAGGAGTCATCGCGCATCAATTTATTCACTAATTATATGCTTTTATAGAGACCTACACACACACACACATACATATATGTGTGTGTGTGTGCGTGTGTGTATATATATATACATATTGAACCTAAATCGCAATTAATTAGAATTTTTGCTGTATTTCCACTATACAATTAACAAAAGGGACATGTTGATAAATGTAGAGATGATTAATGATTTATAAATATACATAATGTTAAATATTGAAGCTTTGAGGTATACAGTTAAAGCTTTAGAGCAAATCGTAACTTATAAAGGTCATAAAAAATACTTAACGTTCCAGTTACAATTTTCTTACTCCCATTAACATTCTGAATCATCTTCATGTTCAGCACTTTAGAGAAGTTATGAATCTTCTTCATAAGCAGTATAAATGTATAATTTGATATTATGATGTCTAATGCTGAGGATACATGTGTGTTTTCCCGATCCACTCATAACATTTATCAAATATATATATATAAAAAAAAAAAAGTTATATATAGCACTGCAATTAATGTAACACGAATTATTAATGCTTTCCAGTTGACAAATGAATAGAAATATATCAGTATTTGAAGGTTCGGTGATTTATTATGGATTCAAATTGCTTATATATAAATGGATTATAAATGATCTTTGTACTAAATAGCTCTCTGTTATGCATACAATCATTAATTCACTCTGCTAAGCATTCACTTCTATGAATATTTATTTTAAACTAACGTAAATATATGTTTATAATTTAACAAAATCATCAATTATATATGTATATATAAACTGCTGTGAAAAATTAATGAAAGTAGTGATAAACATTAAATACTCTGCATGAAATTAAAATACCATATCATTATTGAACACACATTTACTGGAAGTAGCGTAACATAAAACAAAAAATTAATATATGTATGTATATATATATATATATATATATATATGTGTGTGTGTGTGTGTGTGTGTAACCATATTTCAGGAAACCTAATATATATATATATATATTCCTTTTTTTCTTGTTGTAGCAATTTGTTTTAGCAACTGCAGATTTAGATGCTGATCTTTTATCATGATCATTAAGCGCAAAAGAGAAACAGACTTCAAAATTACAAATATATAATATGTATTTAATCCTCAGCAATTTTCTTCATTACATACATTTTTAAAAGCAAAATCAAATATTTGATCGTTATGGGTAATTTTAACATCTGAAAGAAATATATATATGTATATAAAACTCCCGCCGCTTATTAAAATCGCATACGTTCTGAGCTAAAGTGATTTATTTAGGCAGCTGATTTTTATATCCGGCGAACGTTCCTGGCCTTAAGAAAAAGGTATTACTTCCCTGAATTTCGAAAGAAACTTTAAAATGTAACGATTAATAGGATTAGCAAACAATATTAATTAATTTTTGGTAGATAATTAAATAATTGTTTCTTCGATATAAGTAAATTAAACGCATTGTAAGTTCCCGTGCACTTTCGTTAGAGGAAAGTCATCATTACTTTACCAAACTTTCACGCTGTTCTTATAAATTTAAAATCTTCCCGTTTAAACCTCTTGAATTATAGTAATTTCAAAATAAGAACTAGAAATTGCCTTCTAATAATTAGACATAAAGAAAAAAAAAATCAGATTTGTATTTTATTACTACGCTTTGAAAAATATGTTCCTAGAAATTGTTACGAATATAAGTTGCGGGGCGTGTGTAATTTGTAACTGTGCTGCAAGTATAAAATCTTAAACAATGAGCGATAACGGAGGATTAGTTGTGCTTTAATTTCATTTTCTATTTAAAAAAAAAAAAAAAATAGTGTGCATAAATGATATTTTTGGCTGCTGAGGATATTTTTGAGTTTTTTACCAGGCGATGCTGATTTTAATAAGCGGAGGCTTTAAAATTAGTTTGTATTGATTTGATTCCGGCCCTGGAGATTTGATCAGATTAAGCGGCTGATTTTATTAACCAGTGATTTTATTAAGCGCCGGTTACTGTATATATATTCAGAAAACACCTTATCACAATATATTTCATTTGTAAGCCTTAAATTAAAATATATAAATAATACAAATTTTACTATAAATCTGTTTTTCATAAACTGAAGATTTAAATTTAAAATATTAATAATAATTAAAGCTATTACTATTATTATAAATTTGCATTAAAAAACCCTTAAAATTGACAACTTGGCGGGAAACTGATAACTTTCAGCTTTTTTTTTTTTTTTTTTTTTTTTAACTAAAATTAGTGGGCTTTGCCCCCTGCTCGCTCCGCTCACCAACCCCCGAGGGAGGCTTCGCCTCCCCACGACTTACTTTACTTATTAAAATATGCAGAGCTCTGCCGACGTATTCTGTGCTTTCCTTTCACTAAATAGGAATATTAATAGTGCATAACACAAGACAAAACAGAAAAATATTATAAAAATCCCCATAATTGCAAACTGAAATATATAATATTTAATAGCATATTATTTATTTTTATTTATTTTTATGAAAGTTATGCTAATTTTTTTTTTTTTTTTTTTTTTTTTTTTAAGAAAAGAATTTTATAATATCTAGGCCAATTTGCATTAGAGCTTCAGTATATGACCCTTTTTATATATTTTTTACAACCATATAAAAAATATATGTTACCATCCGGACTGGGGCCGTCTGGGGTGCCATCCAGACTGCGGCACATCAGCCGGTAGAGCCAGTGAGCTCGTAATTGGAAGATTGCGGGTTCGGTACTGGAGCTGGTCAAAGACCGTTGTGGACGTTAATTGTGGTTGGTGCTGGTAAAATATGCCGTGGTCACAATGTCCTCCATGTTCCCATCAAAATTAGACCTTTGGGTATCACGGAAGCAGGGAAGCCATCACCTTCCTTGTAGGAACAAAAATGTTATGGCATGTCTCCGGAACATTCCTAGGGGTGCATCCCAGACCATCGTCAATTATCCAGAGCTCAGTAATGGTACGACGTCAAACCCAACCTGCATAACTACCTACCTACCCACAACCATGGATCATATTTTAATTTTCCAGCGTGAGAAAATTAATTTTCTAAAAGTAGAGAAAAAAAGTTACTAATAGCAACATTGACATTTATTTTCTATTTTTTTTTCTTTTTTTACTACCATGGTTCTAGGCCGTTGTAGCCCAGAAGGTAAAGGGCTGAGCTCATAATTAGAAGATTGCCGATTCGATTCGATACATGAATCGGTCAAAGACAATCGGTACATTAATAGTGGCTGATGCACATAAAATCCGCTGTGGCCGCCAAATCCTCCATGCTCCAATCAAAACTATACCTCTTCCTCTGGGGATCACCAAAGCGGGGAAGCCATTCCCTCTGTGGAGAATCAAAATCGTAGTGGCATATATCTGCAACATTCCTAGGGGTGCGACCCAGACCGTCGCCAATTACCCATAACGCAGTTCTGGTTCAACGTTAAACCCAACCTACCTAACTACAAACATGGATCTTCTTTAATTAAAATGATAGAAATTTCTAAGCAGCTGAAATGTCTACCTTGTTGTACTCGGAACACATGGATACCTCTCATGACACGAATGACTCTGCCCTCCGAGAGAAGATATTGTCGCAGACAAAAAAATTGACGCCAGCGACAGGAACTTTTTTTTAAATATATAGAGATACGTAAAGCGTTAGAACTAGATTTAATAACCCACAGGCTTGTTTTTTGGTGACCTCGTTTGCACCAGTTGTATAAGTACATAACGAAAAATATTATTTGTATTATTGAAAATCAAAGAATTTCTAGTAGTAATTGATATAAATCATTTGCAAAAAATAGCATCAAAATATTCTTCTACAGAAAACCTAGTACGTTTTGACCGTAACAAATTTTTCTCAAATATTATTCTGTATAACACTGCCTCTTATTGTTAACATGGAAAAATATTTAATCCATTTTTTTCACAATAACGAATTTCCATATCCAGTCTCAAGCAGTTTTAACAATCAAATATCAAAATGCAGCTATACGAAAACTTGCAAAAGATAATTAATAGCAATCCCTCCCATCGGCCCCAAATGATGTCTGTAAAATATTTCATAATGCCCATCTTACGTATCATATTTAGTTCGTTTTCAAGGCTTTAGAAGTGGAGATATTATTACATGGAATAAACAGCAATGAAGCAGAGCCAACTTTAAATCGAAATGCATCGAAATTATATTAAAATATTGTTTTATAATACGCTATTCACATATTAAGTTTTGGTTAATTATATACATTAGAAGCTGAGATATATTTTTTTCCATAAATGTAAAATATCTGAGCATACCAGCATCACCTGTCTACCGATATCCACTCAAACTTAGTTGGGATTTATTTTATAATGACCTTCCCATATTTCAAGTTTTATTCAATTATCCACAATAAAAGCCATGATATATACTTTCAATGCAAGAGGGAATTATCCACACAGCAGCGCCATCTGTTAGGCTATTTGCAGGAAAAGCTGATAGATACCAATATATGTCAAATTAACGTAAACTTTGGAACTAAATTTAAACTTTTATGAGATACTGTATATTACTGCTTGAAATAAACAACCACAAATTTTTTGTCGCACATAAACAGACATTTAAAAAAATGTTTAAATCGAGCTCTTAATCTATCATTACACATACACTCATGTCCATAAATTAAGGATAATGCTAGCTGAGGCAAATAAAGGTTCAGAAACAAAACAAACATGACTTATTCATAAAGTCCATTTATTAAGCAAAAGATCACGAACAAAAAAAGGTGGTTAATGCAGGATACCATTTATAAAAACTACGATGTTTGCTCCCTGAAGCAATTACAAAAAATATCTCCCTAACAAAAACTTAACATTACATGGTTGGTATGATGGTAAATACATTGTATGTCTCTCAGATGATGAAATACAGTCCTTACAACGCCTAGGAATGATGAGTATTAAATTATTGATCTGATCTTGGGGATGGTTTCTCTACTCAGTAAGCAATACTCTCCAAAGTTCCGGTACACATGTAGGAGGTGGTTGACGAATTACAACTCGTCGGAAAAGCATGTCCTACACATGCTCTATCGGATTCTAGTCAGGTGAGTGATGTCCTTCCATGCGAGTGATAGCTTCAGATTGTAGGCATTCGTGTACAACGTTTGCACTGTGAGGACGCGCATTGTCATCCATAAACACAAATTCTGGGCTCATGGCACCCCTAAACAAACGTACATGTTGTTCCCGACTGATGTTCCGATAGGTTTGGCCTATCATTCTTCCGATTTGAACATGCAGATGTGTTCTGGGGCCCAATATGATCCCCCCCCCAAACGAGCACTCCTGCCCCACACGGTGTCGTTCAATGACTTTGTTTTGGTGGTAACGGGTACCTGACGTTCTACATATGAAAGTCTGGCGGGAATCACACTGCAAGCTAAACTTGGACTCGTCGGAAAACATCACACAAGCTCACTGTGCCGCTGTCCACATTGCATGTTCTCTACTCCAAGTTAACCGCTGTCACAGTGCATAGCCGTGAGTGGAACAAATCTAACAGGCTTGCGAGCATATAGGCCAATATCACCCAAACGTCCATACACGGTTTGTCTTGAATCTGTGGCTTTCGTGGCTGCAGACAGCTGACGAGACAGGTCTGATGCTGTGCTTTATCTGCTTATTTTGGCAGTTACTACCAAATACCGGTGGTCATTCGGAATTGTAACTCGTCGCCGACCAGTACTGTAACGTCGACTGGCATTTTCATCATTTTGGAATCGTTGCCGAAGCCTAGAGATGACACTTTGGGCGATTCTAAGTTTTCCCGATACTTCTATCTGAATACGCCCACATTCTAGTCAGCCGATAATTCTACCACGTAAAAAATTATCTGCATGCGTCCTCTTTGTCATAACTATTCGGTTGTGGCACTGAGCGGCACACAGAACGCTTGTGAACAATTTTCCTTCTTTGCTCCCATTCCTTATCTACCCCCTTCTTACACTTTCGTCATTGTAACATCATATCGGCGTCATCTGATGTCTTCCTATAATTTTCATATTATTCTTAAAGATGTGTGTGGTATTTCTACAGGTGAAATTTTTGCATTAAAGTTCGATTTCAGTGTGAATCTGAATTATCCTTAATTTATGGACATGAGTGTAAATCAATTCATAGCGTGAGTCCCATTATTTTAAGAATCCGATAACTTCATTTATTCGATATAGAATAATACAACAATTATATAAGCTGTAGATTTGTGCATTTATGCAGAGAAAATGATGCGTAATTTGTATAAAGTGGAGAACACGTATCACGTTGTAATTAATTTTTATTTAAAAAAATTTCGAAAAATCTGTATTATTCTTTTGTACCATATACGACACTACTGAACTGGGAATGGAATGTCATCTCCAAAATCTTAAACATAGTTGTACTGGAAGTTACGCAGTTCACCACAAATACTATTGGTATATTTATAGCTTTTTTAAAGCTATTTCAAAAAGAAACAAAGCTCAATGTATAAAAAAGTAAGATAATTACAATAATTGACGCGCGTATGTCTTTTAATCATTTTACAGGTAAACTTGAAAGAAGTTACAATCATTATATATTATGCTGATTATTTATACGAAATGCAACAATAATTAAAAAGTAAGTGAAAGACATACATGCTTTAAAATTGTTGTACGATGTAGTTAATTCTGAAAAACAATTTATTGCAATTTACAGTTTATTTGCAAGTTTGCACACAAAATGCGGATTCGTCATGGTCCTGTAAAAAAGTTCGAAGTTCGGAAGAAATTTTGAAATTCTCTGATATAATTCTAAAGAAACACGCATTACTTTCTTTGAAACCTTCATTCGATTTATCACCAATTGTATTAAAAAAATATTTAGTTTTGTGTAAAGTGTACTATGTATTAAATTTCCTTATTTATTTTCATAAAACTATGTAACACAGATGGAATAAATAAATGTTTAAAGCAATACATTATCAGTTATATTCGGTGAGTGCGAAAGTTCTACCCGTTTTTGGATATGCATATTTCCAATAGAATCGACGTCACACATGACATTGTAATGACGCAAATCGTCTGCCTATCAAACTTTTGGATGCCTCATTTATAAATGCATCACATTCAACAAAATAAATTATCTAAAAAAAAAAGTATATATATGTATGTATGTATGTATATAGGTACTTATGTACAGAGGGTGTAATATGGAGAGCGAGAAGGAGCGTATAAGACGTTGTTTATTATGCGAGTTCGATAAAAAGAGTACGGCAGCCGCAGGATGTCGCAATTATTGTGAAGTTTATGGGAAGTATGCATTAGACGAAAGCTCATGTGGATGATGGTTTCGTAAATTTAGGAAAGGACACAGAAGCTGCCAAGATCAGGCTTGGAGTGTATGGCCTACACTCGTTGGAAACAATGATATTTACCAAGACATAAGGAACAACCTGAACCCAATCGTGCAATTAGCGGAGACCTTCAACGTACACCGGATAACGGTCGAGAGATAGCTGGTTAAGTTGGGTTTTACGAGAAAGTTGGATCGTTGGGTTTCAACAGCTAATCAACCGAATGACCGAATCGCCACCTGTGTTTCCTTTCTTTCCCGGTACAAAAGTGACCCATTCTTGACACACATTGTAACAGGAGAGGAGAAGTGAGTTATGTACCGTAACGTAAAGCGTCGTAGGACTGTGTGTCGCCCTTCTGATCCGCCTGCATTGACTTGAAAAGCTTAACATCCTAAGAAGGTGTTATTGAGTGTGTGTGGGGATGTGCAGGGAATAACTCACTGGGAGGTTCTGCTACTCAACCAAACCATCAATGCTGCATTCTACTGTCAGCAGTTATACAGGCGTCATTCAAATTCAGTAGGAAAGTGGCCAGGTCTCATTAATCGTCGCGGTGTTATTCTTCAGAACTATATAACGCGCATACTATAACTATATATTTGGCCGCATGTTGCTGTCATCACTCGCCAAAAGTTACTGGGCTTTGGTTGGGAGGATTTATCCCACACTCCATATTCTCCTGACTTGGTACCAATTGACTATCACCTATTTCATGCATTGAACAATTCCTTCAGTCAAAAAATATTTGATGATCTTGATGCTGAGAGACTTTTTGACTCAAAACCGCCGGAATTTTACCGCTGTGGTATTCTTCCCCAACCAGAAAGATGGCAAGAGATCATTGATAGCAATGGGGACTATGCACAGTAATAGGTAATTACTGTTCATTTTGCGTTTATTTACTCTTCTTTATGGGTAATAAAAACGGGTAGAACTTTTGCCAATAAAATTAATTTTATATACTTAAAACCCGTAAAAATATTTTTTTCCTGCATTAATTGTGCTGTTGCAGTAAGAGTTTTTTTTTTTTTTTTTTTTTTTTTTTTTTTACTTTACAGTGAAATAATAAAATTAGTCTACCTACTAACTTCAACAAGGTCACCCTTGACGACAAACTTGACAGCTTTTTGACGAAATTCGCGACTTGGAGACTACAAATGGTAAAAAATGGTTCTTTAGAGTTTCGTGGCTTTCCATTGAACTGCAGCCGAGATCTGGAACAAAAGGTGAAAATCTAGTAGAAAACCATCACCAAAATATTTCGCATAAATTTAGAAATATAAGCAAGTTGATTTCAGAAAGGGAATGTCAACCTGTTTTATTTAGAGAGCGATTGCACTTGTGAGTCTGTGTTCCAAGAGATTGAACTCTGGGTTAAAGAAATTAGGGCTGTGTAGAATAACTGATGCTGTTTGATTTAGTCTGGTGAAACAAGTGACTGTTTTATTAGTATTAGACGAATAATGACTGGTGAGAACTTTTTGACTGCTTCGAGAATATTCGTGAAATTGGCAGTATGACTGGACTGGTTACAGATTATTTCTTAAAAATCAAAGTTTTGTTGTACTGTTTCGAGCATTTACACTGGATAAAATGCATTATTCGGCTATACATTGCCTGTTCACACACAAAATACTTTCTTCACACAAGAAAATCTTTAGAAATATCGCAGTCAAAGGAAATATAAATAATTCTTAAGAAATATTAGACAGATAATAAAAATAACCAAAATTAAAAGAAAAAATACACAATTTCACTAATAATTCTTTTTAGTATCTATCTGTCTATCTATGCATGTACTATATATATCAAAACTAATAAAATAGATATCAATTTAAAAAAAATGAAAGAAATTATTTCCTATAAATCCAATAAAGACTCTTCCAATTGCTATTCTATAAAATAATCCTATGCATGAGCTGAAATTAAACAAGTTCAAATATCTGTTTCAGTAAATGTTAGCTTACTGAACGGAAGTTATCAAAGGGTGAAATGTTTGCTCCTCAATGTTGTTTCAATGAAAGTGTTGAACTTAGAATTTGTTTGACAATTATTTTCGATTTGCATTAAATATTTATCAAAATACGGCAACTTACAAGTTGAGAGCTTTTCATGAAGTAGTGTATCATTCTCTTTTTTAATGTCAATTTAGTAATTGCTTTATTGAAAGGTGAAGCGTAACAGTAAACAAAATTAATGTAAATGTTGAAAACAATTCAGGATGCTTATTGCATGTATTTTCTAAGCAGATAGTCATTGATATAATTGTTTAACATATTATTTGCCTGAAATGTCCATTTCATTCAATAAAGAATAATATGTCGAAAATATCATGCTTTGGATATACATAAAATTTGATTTATTTTCAAAACTAGTATGTTGAGGTCACCATAAAATTGTATTTTATATTTTTATATACAATGTCATATAGCGCAAAGAATTTTTATTTAAAATTAGATGTATATCTCCCAATAGATAGTGCTGATATCATGCAGTGTCACCCATCTACAGGAAGTATATATCTCAGCTTCTATTGAGTATAAATGTAAAATCTTTATAATTATGGAGAGCACTGCTTCTGTCTGAGTGCGCACTAATTGAGAGGATAGGCTGTTATACTGCAGTTTTCCTGTGTACAAGAAGGCTATATCTCTACTGTATAAATGCTTTAAATTTTCTTTTTGAGAGGACAATAAAAAAAAAGTTGTATTAATTTAGGTATAAATAGCCCACAAGGACCGGGTGGCGTTGTCTATACTAGCCTTCTGCGATCTACGTATGGCGGTATTAGCATTTTTTTTTTTTTTTACATACCAGTCTGTATAAAATCTATATTAAGGAAGCTAGAATTAAATATTTGTTTATGTTAACCCTTACGAACCGTTGTTATATGGGATCCTATAGAAAAATGTATTATGAAGGCCAAATCATTGTTTTATTTTTATATTTTTACATTCATAGAAGAAAATACTGAAATAAAAAAATTGTAAAAGAAAAAAAAAAAAAATTAAGAAATAAATTTGATTTTTCTTTTCAGACTATTACACACATTGAACATTTCCTGGATACGATTTGAACATTTTTGGAAATTGTTCCTCTGTCTGTGCTTGTATGATAAAAATTTTAGGGAAACTCTAGCACATTAAGTAATACAAAGAACTTCATACAATTGTACTTTGTCTTTCCTTGACGTAAATTGGTGGCTATAGAATTTTGATTCGAAATTTCAGAAATGTTACCCTGCTATGCTATGGCTTCTTACATTTACAGGAAGGGTATATCTCACATTCTACTGCGTATAATTTTATAAAATTTGACAGATGGATAACCCATTATAGAAAACTATGCTGTTTTCATTTAGGTACATATTGTATGACGGGTACCTCTGCAATATTATCCGTGTACCAAAACATTATATCTCATCTTCTACAGCTTATAAAGGCTCGAAACTTTATATGTGAAAAAGTCATTCAGAAAAAGAATGTTCAGCTATTGAATTTTTTAGTGCTGCTGCTCGTGTGCTCTTTTTGCGAGTTTCCATGTGGCGACACACTAGTATTTGTTTTTAAAGTTAACACCTAAATGCATATGCAAAATCATTTTTTTGTGAAAAGTGAAAATTTCATATTTGTGCATGATAATCAGTAGGTAGCATATTACATCGAATGAAATTTTTGTAACGGTCAATGTAAACTAATTTAAAATACTAATCATTTTCATTATTATTATTATTATTATTATTATTATTATTATTATTATTATTTTAGAGAATCATGTTTATGGAGTAATATTTGCTTTGAAAGAAAAGGGTATGAGAGGCGTACCCTAGGAGCCGAGGGTTTTCTTCTACATCCCTTTTCTATTGTGGCAGAATATACAACTAAGCATACGGAGTTTAGGTGTTTGAAAATTTTGGTTTTCCTTTGGGATATTTCAGGATTTCCAGATATTTGATATATATGGCATATAGAAGACAGCAATAATACTTGACATTGTTGGATATGATTTGAAAGAACGTAATTTAACTCTAGTGTTTACCCTCAGATGTAAAATATTAAGTACCTCAAAACTATTAACAATAACTTATTGCGATTCTGTATATACACTAACTTGATGCCCCGTATTCCTTTTCTGTCAAGAAGTTTAGAGGTTAACATTCAAACTTTACTAAAGAGACATCATCTTAGTTTACTTTTTTTACGATCAATTTAGAAATGACTTCCCAACGATTGTTAACTGATGTGAATTTCTCTCTAAATTAAGTTTAAAGTTTAATTAATGGGTAGGCCGATCTCTCTCTCTCTCTTTCTTTCTTTCTTTTTTTTTTTTTTTAGAAGTTAAACTGGAACCTCATGCAATATTTTGCAACTGTCAGCCTGGTGGATCGGTAGGTAGGGCGCTGCCTTCTGGATCCTCAGATCCTGAGTTCAAATTCCGGTGCAGACCTGGATGAATGTGATGTACTATGTCTACATGCTGTTCTACCCTTGTTTCTGTGAATTTTAATGTGGAACAATGGAACCAACACACACAGACATATGAGAGGCAGAAGCAACCAATTTATAAGACATTTGTGAGATCTCACATATCCCTTATATCTTACTTTTGTGTGAATAAAACAGGGGATGCATCACCCATTTTTTATTATTAATTTGTATAATTTTATTTTTATTTTTTCTCTGCTTTTGAAGACTTATAGAAATATGCTACATTTTTATTGGTACTAAAACCTTCCTTTATACACGTGTCAAAATATCATACTTTAAGTCGATTAAAACTTGCCATAAGGTGCCACGATACATTACACGTCTAACATTTAACTAAAAACCAATTTCGTTGTATAAGGCGTTAAATGCACTCTGGTTGTAGCATATGAATATGTCGTTTTTCTAATTATCTGTATGCATTTTTTATGAAAGTATATATTCATGAAGATATGAAGGTTTCTTAAAAAAATTGTAAATAATAAAAGACCTTTTCTTAAATACAACATGCTGGGTTGTAAACAAAATCTTTAAAAAAAATCTCGACATAACTATTTTAGACACAAAATACAGTATTATTTATATTAAAACTCTGATGAAATTTGAGGATTTTTACCATTTGGTTAGTTTTATCAAATCAAACAAAACTATCTTTCGTGAAATACGTAATGAAAATGATTAAAATAAACCTTTTGAAAACGCTGATATATAACGGATTAATCATAGGACGGAAAAAATGACTCTGTGGTATGCATAAGAATGACAAAGAACAAACAAACAAATCAATCAATCAATCAATAATCAAAAGATAAAATTAAAGACCACTAAAATACCGCCAACAGCGTTAAAACAATAGCAGCCTTAACCAAAATTAACCAAGTAAAACTCCAAAAATAAACTTTGAAATTACCCAAAACTAGTCAATTATGAATTTATTTAATTTTTTTCTCATTTAACTTGAATGTATAACAGAAAATCATCCATCTTGTTGTTTACATTCTGATGTTTTTTGAATGCCTGTATCTCAGAATTTATATTTTTAGAAATAGAATGCATTTACCTATGTAAAATTTTATCGTGTAATCGTATGTTGAATTAATTTTCGACCTTGATAGCAGATAAGTGTGATTGTTATACATAATGATGTAGAAATATATTTTTCTGTGGCCACAGCATGCTAATATTTTTCTGTTAAGTTTTTTTTTTTTTTTTTTTTTTTTAATTATTATTTTGCTGAACTGTATTAAACTAAAATTTCGTTTATAATTTTCCAGAAAAAATAAACAAATAAATAAATAAAATCAGAAACGTTATTTATGTTTATTAGAAATAGAAAATATGGTCAAATAAAAGTATTTACATATTTAATAGCATTCGGTTAATAGCAGCAAAAATAATCATACTTTTGTAATGTTTGCATATTCTTCAGAAAAACACAATTGGAATTCCAAGGAACGTAAATGTGAAATATAATTTATGGAGGTCTTCCAAATACAAAACATTTTTATATAACTTTTACACGGGTTCTTCTTTTTGTTATGCTTAATGCTATAATATAAATTTATACTTTCTTTTTTCAATTTAAAAATATTTATGATGAAAAAAGTATTTTTCAGTTAGAATATGACATTTATTGCTTCACATAGAAAAGAAAAGGTCAAAGTTATAAACCTAATATCTTTGCAAAATTATGTATAACATCAATACTGTTTTAAATTGTTATCCCTTGAAAAATCTTGCTCATATTCATTTAAACTAAAATATTTTACTTACAAAGTAGCAGAGGAAATTTGAAAGCATAGAACAGCTGCATATAATTCAGGATGTAGTTGAAAAAAGAAAACAAATATCGTTTTTTCTGCATGTACAAAATTCAATTTAAAATAACTTATTTGTTGCTACAAAAATATTTCAAAGGAAAATAAGAAAAGGTGATTTCTTGAAAGAATTGCATTCATTCAATGTATGAATTGTTAAAGGAAAATGTTATACAAAATAAACTACATAAAAAAAAAAAAAAAATAGCTAATCGAAAAAGTTACATACAGGTTGGTTATTATTAAACTTCCTCTATAAGCAGCATCCTACAGCCCAAACGGGTGAACGGAACGCAACAAAATTTGGTATATAGACTATACAAGAGATGCGCTCACGAAAGTTTGAAAAAAAAATCCAAAATGTCCATTATTATATTTAACACAATAAACGAACAAAACGGAATGCAGAAACAATATTAACATTTATTGGCTAGTTTCTGATCACCTTGTCATCGAACTACATAAAGTAATAACATCTTTGCATAAAACTTCCTCTTCTTCCCAAGCATGCAAATCTCGACATTTTTTTTTTTTCTAGAACAGACAGTTTTTCCCGGTTTTATTACTCATAATTTTTTTTTCTGGATTGTTAATATTGTTTCTGTATTCCGCTTTGGTCGTTTATTGTGTTAATTTTAATGATTTCTGGAAAAGACGCCCTCTGGAGGACATTTTGGAATTATTGTTCTTTGGAAATTTCGGGAGCGCATCGCGTGCATAGTCTATATTCAAATTTCGCTACATTCTGTTCACCCGTTTGCGCTGTAGGATGCTGTTTATAGAGAACGTTTGATTATAACCACCTGTACATCTTATCTGAAGGGAAATTAATGTGAGTGTGTGCCGGGTTTCGACCATTTGACTACACGCGAGGCACTGACATATATATATTGAACACTGTGGGGATCTTTAAGAAATTCCTCGCACGTAGTAACACGAAATTCAAAGAAAGCCACGGAAAACTCTGGAACGCAAAGTTGAAGAGCAAAATCTGGTTATCATACTGGCATAGCCCATCCGCCAGTTTCTAGGGAAGAATATGTGGGGCAGAACGAAAACTGGTCAAAAATGTTTAAAAAAAGCTTAAAAAAACAACGCATATATATATATTATATATATATATATATATATATATATATATATATATACGTATATATATGTAAGTGTGTGCTCGTATATATGTGTACTTTGCAGACTTGCTTTCATATGGAGCTCATAATGAAGTTACTTTAAAATTAATGTTAAATTAATTTTTAGTTATCATCTCGCAACATTTTTTTTTAAATTATGCTTCTCTATATATTATACTCAACAGTGGACGCAGTCACATTTTTGAATACCACTGTTTTTGTAAAGCTAACATAATTATAAATATCTACATTATTCAGTTAGAAGTAATTAAATGCAAATGATTAAATAAAAAATAAATAAAAAAAAGAAGAAGAAGAAGAAGAAAAAGAAGAAGAAAAAGAAAAGAAAAAGAAAAGAAGAAGAAAAAAGAGAGAGAAAAAGATAGAGAGACGTTACCGATCTCCAAATAAACTATTATATATATATATATATATATATTTTTTTTTTGGGGGGGGGGGGGACGTTTATAGTAGAATAGAATTAGGAACACAGTACAAATATTGTTTTATTTTAGATTTAATATTACAGTTATTTATATAACATTCTACTAATTACCTAACCAAATATTTAATTGCGTATGCATTACTCGGGAATCAGGTATTTAATATACTTTATGGAAACATCAATACGTAGCAGCAAACTCTATTTTTCTTTTTACAATATTAATTTGAATTTATACAATCTTGTATATATATATGTGTGTGTGTTATTTTATTATTTTAAATAAATTTTAGTAAAGTTTTCACACAAGCGAAAATTATTCCAAACATAAATTGACAAAGATATATGATTTCTCATTCACATACTTATATCACATAAAGCATTTGAAAAAAAAATTTTATGGCATGTTTAAAGTTCTAAATTCTTTAAAGGTCTTCAAAGTACTTTCTTAAAGTTTTCAACCATTCGTGATACTATCTATTATTAGTAATAATTTCCCATTAGATACTGCGCATTACAATCTGATCAGAAGAGTTTTTATTTTCAATATTTTATTATGTGAAAATATTAGTTTCCTAGTAAGCTGCATAGCATATCGTATTCGTATTGTCAGAGTTTTAATGAATATTTTAAAAGTATATAGATAAGAAAGATAAGGGAGAGATATACAGATGTAGTGATAAATAGATGCACTAAAAGATAACAAAGGTAATTCATATGCTCACAGCAAAAATAAAAGGAAAAATGACATTTTCACAAAAACAATTTACGCATTTAATGCGAAAGAAATTGG
The DNA here is from genome assembly GCA_963930645.1 of Salticus scenicus. Taxonomy (NCBI): domain Eukaryota; kingdom Metazoa; phylum Arthropoda; class Arachnida; order Araneae; family Salticidae; genus Salticus; species Salticus scenicus. The sequence goes on along the minus strand of OZ005649.1, from coordinate 115,353,310 downwards.
AGTAATGAAAATAAATTAAGTAACGTATTGTAGAATATCAGAAAAAATTAAATAAAAGAAAAGAAATAAAAATTCAAAAAACATTAAAACCACCATTTCGGAATTTCTGTGATATGGAGAATTTGAAATAAGAATAACTAGCTGGAACCCGTCGAATTCGACGATCATTTTATTGACCGTAATGTTTCAAAAAACATCGCATCATTATTTAAATGTATTTCAAGTTAAAACATCTAATATAATTTACGACATTTTATTTAAAAAAAAAGAAAGTCAGAAAAATGCTTATAAATAGAAATACTATATATGACATCACTTTCAACAGAGTACATTCAATGTGACGTCAAACTGACTCCAAATAAACAGTTCCTATCTTTTATTTTCTATTTCGTTTAATACTAAGACTACATGTTAGCTGACCCGTCCGGCGTTTCCTGGGCCCATGGTAAGAACCTTAAATGAACCTTAAATTTGTATGGTTTTACATCTTTAACCAATTTTGTTTGAATTTCTATTTTTAAATAAAAGCATCGTGAAAAAATAATCAGCTGTAACCAAAAAAATTACCTCGAACCGAACGAAACTCTGCCTTGTGAACTTGGTGCCTTTGGTAGCGCATACGCCGGCCGCTAATAACATTAAAATATTCCCAAAAATTAACCTGGAACCGAACGAACCCGCCAGGTGTTGCCCGGGCCCATGATACCTTAAATGAACCTTAAATTTGTATGATTTTATACCTTTAACTCGATTTAGTTTGAATTTCTATTTTTAAATGAAAGCAGCACGAAAAAAATAATCAGCTGTAACATAAAAAATTACCTCGAACGAAACTCTGCCTTGTGACCCCGGTGCCTGCGGCAGCACATACGCGGGCCGCTAATAACATAAAAAAATTCCAAAAAATTAACCTGGAACTAAACGAACCCGCCCGGCAATGACCGGGCCCATGATAATTCGTGACCCGCTGCCTGCGGCAGCGTATATACAGGCCGCTAATAACATGAAAAATTTCTCAAAAATTAACCTTCTACCGAGCGAACCTCTGACTCGTGTTACCTCTGCCTGTGACTGCTGCGCATGTATAGCAGGCATGCATGCTACACATGCGTTGCAAATTCCACTTTCCTCCACCAAGGGGTGCAGTATGTTGTATACGAACATCACCAATCGCCTTGAATTTCCAAGACTTTACAAATAAGGTGTCACTGGTGGTGTCAACTGCAAAATCCTTTAGTTGCCCTTTCCAACGCCATGGGGCACAATGTGTTTTGTACGAACATCACCAACGGTCAGGAAATACCAAGACCTTTAAAATAAGATATAACATGATAGGGTCTACTACAAATTCACCTAGTTCCATTTTTCACCACCAGGTGGCGCACTATATTGTATACAAACATCCCCAATCAACATGAAATTTCAAGACCTCTATCACCAATCGCCTTGGATTTCTAAGACCTTTTAAATAAGGTGTCACATGGTGGTGTCAGCTGCAAAATCCTTTAGTTGAACTTTCCACCGCCAGGAGGCGCAGTGTGTTCTGTACGAACATCACCAACGGTCAGGAAATACCAAGACCTTTAAAATAAGAGGTAACATGATAGGGTCTGCAGCAAAATCACCTAATTCCATTTTTCACCACCAGGGGTCGCACTATATTGTATGCAAACATCCCCAGTCGACATGAAATTTCAAGAACTTTAAAATGAGGTACTACATGCGTGGGTCTAGAACGGATTTCCCTCTCAATTTGCCCCCTTTCCCCCCCCCCTCCAAATCTACTTTCCCCCTTTCCCCCCCTTTAAAATCGAAAATTCCAATTTCGCAGAAAGTAATTTTTTATTATTCGACTCTAGTCCCCATATGTACAATTTCTTCACCGTGATGTAATTTGAAGCTTAGTTAAGCTCATAAACGTGTTTTTAACCCGGGGGAAAACGGGTGGGAAACGGTTTCCTTATTTTCTAATTTTTTCCTCTATTGTAATAATAAGATAAAGGAGAATACATTTTCCAATTATTGAAACATTTTTTCTTTGATTTTTATGCGTAAGCTTTAGGTTCAGAATTTTTTGTTTTCTATTTTTAACATTCCTAAGGTGTTTGCGTATTTTTTAACTAATATTAAATGTAAATTTGTATGTACGATTTTCTTTCCATCCTAAGACGTTCATGTTATATTACTAAGGATGTGGGTCAATGTAGTTTATTAAAAAGAAGGGCTTAGTGAAATAACTAAAAAACGAACTTTAAGTCACACACACATGTGTATGTATATATATATATATATATATATATATATATATAGTAAATATATTTTGTAGGTAATTATTTAGCTTATTTTTTTAACTTACTCATTCAGACAAAGATTTAATTTATTACTATAAATAATGTCCATAATGTTTCTCTCTCATGATAAATGCTAAGACTTTTGACAATATGAATATATGTTAGCATGATGTGCGTATTTGCTTTTTCTCTCAATAGATCACTACGAAGATTCCTATTCTAATGATACCATAAACTGCAGTGTTATAGTGTTATGTATACTGATTTAACAATGCACAACAATCTTGAAAGTTTAATGTAATAATATTTATGCATCTTCATTAAATATTTCTTCCTTTTAAAACTTACAAAAAACATCGTAAAGAAATATTGTAGACAGCAGTTATATTAAACATTTAAAGTTATAAGAAAGTGATGCCTTACTAACTCACTACAATTCGCGTGGAGATAGCAAGTGTATATTGTCCATGGAAAGTTAGCTAAGTTGAACATAGGATACCTTTTCGAAAGTAATTTAGTTGGCGTTGGTTTTGGATAAAGTGTAAATTGTCCAGGGAGAATTTCGTTTATTGAGTATCTGTTGTCCATTCGAATTTCGTTTAGTTGACTTTGGTTTCAAAGGAAGTGTAAGTTGCCCAGGGAGAATTTCGTTAATTTAATGTCAGTTGTCCATTCGAAATTCGTTTAGTTGGCGTTGGCTTCGAAGAAAGCGTAAATTGTCCATGGATAATTTGATTAGTCGAATGTCAGATGTCCATTCGAAATTCTTTACTCGCGGTTGGTTTCGTAGGAAGAGTGAAAAATATTTGGATCAAGGTTAAGTTAAGATGTTTTAAGGGGAACGAAGTGAATTATTTGCACAGTTAAACTATTTAATAAATATCAATGAAGCTTCATGCGTGCTTTTGGAAAATAGATCAGACACTTAGAAGCATGATGTAACTGCGTTTCGACATACAGAGCAAATGTCGAAAACATTTTTCGACATCTTTTTATAACATAAAATTTTTATATAATATTACTAGCAGACCCGGCCACGCGTTGCTGTGACTAAGTTATACGTTGAATTATACGGCTGTAAACTATTTAGTACAGTCAAATTATTATTTACGAACAAAGACGAAAACGTTGTAGCCGATGTAAAAACCCACAGGGTTGAGATTTGAAACTTAGGTCAAAATTTGGAAGCGATTGATAAAAATTTTCGTTTTGTTGATATTAAGCACAAATTAATTTTATTGTAGGGTCCTATAAATTTTGGAAAAGTGATATATATTATTTCTAATGCTACTTTGGATTAAATTGCTAAAATGACTAATATATAAATTAAATTCTATTAAAATTCTATTAAAATAAAAGTATAAAAGAAACAGACGATTTTAAAATCAATTTTTATGGAGGAGTGAAATATAATATATGCGATAATGGATAATTTTACTATAAAATGACCTCATGAAATGACCTCAAAATATAGCCGTCTTTCCCCGAGTGAATACACACGGGAATACATACTAATATTTTAGCAAATAAAATTTATGAATAATTTATATACTAAAGGGGAATGGAAGACTCCAGATACAGTTTCAAATTCATATTTCTTTCTTTCTTTTCTTTTCTTTTTTTTTTTTTTTTTTTTTTCAATACCACTTAATGGCTGTTTCCAAAGCTTTTATTATTATTTTTTCTTTCGGCATCAGAAATCGTTGTACGATAACATGGGGATGAGAGATCTATATATATTACTATATCTATGATAGAACTACATTAGCAATTTATCAATGTGTATAAAATCTTTAAATTGATTATGATGTCAATTTTCGTGAGATGCATAATTTAACTTTTTATAATTTTTTAACGTTCACGTTTGATTAAATGTACTTATTTTTATGTCGAAAAAAATGAACTCGTATTTTATTTATTTATTTTTTTTTTGGCAACAATTAAATTAATGGAACTCACAGATATTTTGGAGCAACTTTAATAAAGGTCTATAATTAACAAATAATTGCAATAAAACAATATTGTGACAATAAATTGAGATAAAAACTATCCTATCTCTCAAGTTTGACCAAACTGCACACAGTGTGCAAAATTTCATTAAAATCGGTTCCTTAGTTTAGGAGTTTACCCCGGACAAACATCGTGACACGTAATTTATATATATATACAGATATATATATATATATATATATATATATATATATATATATATACATACATATACTATATATTAACGTAAATATATATAAGTATATTAACAATAATATATATTAGGGTGGATCGAAAAACGCGTTTTTTCTGCAATACAATTCTAATAGCGCGGAAAACTTGCGCATAGGCGTCATTTTAAATGAAAAAATATTAAAAAATTTATTTTTTCAAAATTTGAAATCGCGCAGAAGGCCTAAAGTTACCAAAAAAGTCAAAATACCGGTAAATTAAAAAAAAAAAAAAAAATACAAAAATTACAAAAAACATACATTTTTTGTTCTAATAGTGAAAAAAGTGTTTTAAAGAGTGTCCTTAATGCATACAAAATATAATTAGACCCATTCTTGTTTTACTGAATTCGCGCAAAAGGCCTAAAGTTGCGGGTTGTATCGTAAAAAAACAATATTTCATGATTTTCGACGATTTTTAAACATGTGCCGAAACCCATAAAAGTTTTATTTTTAATTTTTAATAGTGTAAAAATCATTCAAAATAGTTTTACCAATCCAGAAATAATACTTTCAGACCTGTTATTCCTTAATTGTATTCGCGCAAAAGGTCTAATTTATAGTATAAGTTAAGTTAAGAGTCCCGTAAAAACGCCGTTTTCCATATCTGATGAGTGTTTATTTAACACATTAAGGTTTGTAATAAGACTCTAACAAGTGATTTACAAAACATGTATTAGCCAAACATATCATATTGTAGCTCTCAGCTCATTTCAACATTTAATCTGTGCTGAAATGACCCAGGACTCACTGCGAGGACGTGGCTGCAAGGCGAGTCCCACCTCCACCCTACCCAACCAACCAACCAGGGTGAATTTTATTTACAATATTTACAGTAACTATTTACCTTGTACAATGCACATATGTTCGTTGTAGTCAAAAGGTTATTTACATAGAAGCCTCTTTGAATTCTGACTTTGAATTAAATGTGGGCATCAGCTGTCTTGATTTTAAAGTAGCTATAATATTACCATCTCGATTTTCATGCCCGAACACTTTTTCTGCTGCTTCTGTAACTAATTTTACACACCTCTCAACTGACTGGGTGTGGCATGGGAATTTGAGGTAGTTAAACTGTGGTAGCGCTTTGTGTTTCAATAAAGAAGCAATGTATTCAGTTGGCATCTTTACAGTAGTGGCGGCGGTGTTAATTTGCAGATTGACCAATCAATTAGTTCGGTATAGTCGTTTGCACTAAAATTTATTGAAGGTATTTTGAAGTCTTTTACATAACCTTCATCTGATGGCTCATTTCTGGATTTAAGGATCCTCCTGTAGCCAAGTTCTCTGATGTGTGGTCTCTCATCCATTATCATAGCCAACATCATATTTTCAGGGTGGCAGAAGAATGCGCTCGTTTGAATTACTGGATCAATGATATGCTTGATATTGTCCGGTAGATGCCTGGTTGTTTTAACTACCATCAAAATATGCTTCGGTCCATCTTTCACAGTGTAGTTTTTCTTTATATCAAACCAAACAGGTGCATATGACTTCACTATGTAATTTGCAAGAGTCTGTAACTCAATTGTTGGACTAGTTTGGGATACATACAATCTTAAAACCCGGTTAGCACAGGTTAGCAAACGAGAGTGGCTGATGCGTCCAGGATCCCTAGAATCCAATTCTGGATTACAGATTCCTGTGTTGACCGCTTTTACAATGTCTAGGAGATACTTCTGATCTTTACTCAGATCGTTTTTAGTGATATCAATGACTTGTTCTGATTGTATCGGCTCAAAATCTACAACAGGGAGTTTCTCACATCCAGGGAGTTGTTTTCCAACTGGACCGCTAAATGATGCTGGTCCTGTTGTCGTTCCATCCCAGTGATCAAACAAATGCCTATAAGATAACTCGTTAAAATGTCCGCCACTACTGTCCAAGATGCCAACTGAATACATTGCTTCTTTATTGAAACACAAAGCGCTACCAGAGTTTAACTACTTCAAATTCTCATGCCACACCCAGTCAGTTGAGGTGTGTAAAACTGGTTACAGAAGCAGCAGAAAAAGTGTGCGGGCATGAAAATCGCGATGGTTATATTAGAGCGATTTTAAAATCAAGATAGCTGATGCCCACATTTAATTCAAAGTCAGAATTCAAAGGGGCTTCTACTTAAATAACCTTTTGCCTACAACGAACATATATGCATTGTACAAAGTAAATAGTTACTGTAAATATTGTAAATAAAATTCACCCTGGTTGGATGGTTGGGTAGGGTGGAGGTGGGACTCGCCTTACAGCTACGTCCTCGCCGTGAGTCCTGGGTCATTTCAGCACAGATTAAATGTTGAAATGAGCTCAGAGCTGCAATATGATATGTTTGGCTAATACAATTTTTGTAAATCACTTGTTAGAGTCTTATTACAAACCTTAATGTGGTAAATAAACACTCATCAGATATGGAAAACGGCGTTTTTACGGGACTCTATAACTTAACTTATACTATAATTTAGACCTTCTGTGCGAATACAATTAAAGAATAACAGGTCTGAACGTAACTGCATTTTTTTTTTTTTTTTTTTTTTTAATTTACCGGTATTTTGACTTTTTTGGTAACTTTAGGCCTTCTGCGCGATTTCAAATTTCAATTTTTTTTTTTTTTTTTTTTAATATTTTTTCATTTATAATGACGCATATGCGCAAGTTTTCCGCGCTATTAGAATTGTATTGGAGAGAAAACTTGTTTTTCGATCCGCCCTAATGTATATGTAATATTATTCTTCGATTTTATGAGGATGAATGGACTCATGGACCTGGTCTAGTTCCGCTAGACCGGTGGGGATGAGAAACAACAACAACACATCGTTTGTGCAGCAGCAGCTAAAGCTACCGCAGTAGTCATATTGAGTCTAATAAAAAATTGGGGAGTATTGTGTTATGATAATTATTTAATAGCATTGAGACCTACAATAACAATGACTTTCGCCTTGAAAAAATATATTTTATAATTAATGTAATAATCATATATATATATATATATATATTATTATTAATGTTTACTTGAACGGGAAAACTATATAAACATGAAACAATTACAATATTTATCCAGAAAATCTTATTAACTCCCTGTAATTTTATTTCAGTTTTATTTTCAGTAAAATTTTATTTTAGATATTCTAATTTCCTTTTATTAGTTTTTTTTTCTTAGTAAAATTAAGTTTATTTTTATAAGTTTGTGTGTGTGTGTGTAAAAATAAAGATTTCATTTATTTATTTATTTTATTTTATTTTATTTTTTCAGTTCATGCAAAATTTCTCAAGAAGAAAAAATAATTATAATTTTACTTTTATTCTTTAATAATATTTTATAGGAAGCTTTTCATTAAAAAAATAAATAAATGAATAAAAATACCCCTGAAGTCCGTTCGTATGTTGTCGGCCTGTATTTTTATTTCTATATATATATATATATATATATATATATATATATTTATAATACCATAAAATACTGTGTAACAGTGTTTATCTATCACATAATAAATACTAATTTTTAAATTCTTAACACTTTTAGAAAATGTATAAAACACAAATGGAATGTACTCTTTTGTTAAGCAATTTTCTTAGATCTGAATACACTCCACAACATGGTGATTAACACGACATATTGTGTTTATCGTTACACTACGTATAGAATGTAATTAACATGATTGATTATATGTATATAATGTGATCACTGATGTTAATCATATTATTTTCTATTGGAATCATCCCTTGCTACATCAGAAAGTATGCGTTTGCGCGTTTTTTATTTCGTAACGCAGCGTAAAGTTACTGAATGGGTTTATTGAAATTACGACTACTAATCAGCGATGTGAGCAAATTATTTGTGATAAATGTACACAAAACACTGTTGCAATTATGTAGGATTTTTTAATAGAAAAAGCTTATAGTAAATCCAAAAAATCTGAGTAGCATACGAAAAGGTAACGAACTTTTAAAATTTTATTAAAAATGAAAACAAAGACAGACAGACAAACCTAAAATCGTATACGCTGATGCATTTAAAACATTCTTCTAACTATTATTAAAGAATTTTTTTATTTTTTTATTTTCTTTTTTCTTTTAGAAGGTGATTAAAAAAAAAAAAAATAAAAATTTCCAATTTTAACCAAAAAAAAAAAAAAAGATTGTATGAGCATAAAGCTCCACTTTTACTTTTCACATCTAAGTTATTTCCCTGAAAATCTGATGTGTCTGAAGAACAAGGAGAGCTATTTTCTCAAGACATCAAAGAAATGTAGCGAAGATATCAGGGACGTTAAATTGTTAACAAGTTAGCAGATTATTTTTAGATGTTGCATAGAGAATCCTCCCCCCCCACCCCTCCTATCCCACAAGGCCTTCCAGACGTGCACAAGGTAAAAAGCTCTAAAATGAACTTCGATATAACGAAACGCTTTTAATAAATAATTAGTAAATGATAGCCGATTTTAATGTATTTTATACATAAATTGGTTCAAATTCGATCTAATCTCTAGGTGAATTCTTCGATCTTCATCCTTACTTTGTGAATCTTTCTTACGTTATATGAAAAAAAAAAAAAAAAAAAAAAAAAAGACGATCATTTCTGAATTCAAAGCATCAAATCACATTAGAATTACCCAACGCAAAAATAAAGTACAATTTTGAAGGCCTGAGTTATCAGATAAAAAAAGCATGTTTAACTATTGCATTTAGTTACGTAGCATGACCAACAACAATTGTAGTGTCGAAACAGATCGTAGCTAAAAGAAAGTTCGAAAATAAACTTAATTAAAAGGAATTCAAATACTTTAATTAGGTAAGCAAACTATAGATTCAGCTTACGGACCCGGGCGTATTCACTGTCGGTTTTCTTGGTTAATGGTCAGCGGTCATCTCTCTTGAAATTTTTATTTATTTTTTATTTATATGGAGAATAGTACGCCACCTTGCGTACCTGTTTTCCATGTAGTTCCACAACGTTACAGGGTATTTCGCCATCTGAGATTTCTACTGTCCCTCGATTTAGTGCATAATGTTTATTTTCATAGTTGGTGAGTTTTTTAATTTTTTTTTAATTATGTGTTCATTTGGTGGTTTTTCTTGCTTTGGCTAAAGCGGTGGCTATTTTGTATTATTTTATATCGCTTGTGTATCCTTTAATTCTTCAGTTCATTTTACGTTTACTCATTCCAAAGAGTTTTTGAAAACATGGACAATATAAAATATGAAAAAATATCCATCGCTTTAACTAAACAAAAAACAAAAAAATAAAATAGAAAACACCAAATTAACATCAATTTAAAAACATTAAAAATGTCGCCAACTACGAAAATCCCAAATATGCACTATATCGGAAGACAGTGGATAACGTGGCTGATGAAAAAGTTTGCAAATGTGTTGAACCGCAGAAAAAAAAATGAACATAGGGTATAGCTTTAACCTCCATATAAATAAAAAGAAATCAAGATAGAAATCCGCTAATTATTAACCATCAAAACCAGTATTGAAGATACTGAGCCCTGAGGCGAAACTATGGTTTAGTGATTTTTATCAAGGTATTTCAATTTAAATTAACATTCAACGAACATTTTAATTATATTTTGATTATTTTTGTTTGTTTGAATTTAATTAACAAATTGCAGATACAAATAAAAGTGAAATAAATTATATATTTTTAAATTTTAAGTACTAAATTTTAAGATATTTAGTAGAAATTGTAAATGTCAAATGAGTTTTCTGATTTAATATTGAAAGATTTTCCAATGTAAGATTTTATCACCAAAATCATAGCATTAAGTTCTAATATACTGAAACGGTTCAGATTTATGCCTAACAAAATAAATGTAAGTGTCTTATAATTTCCATTTGAAAGAGCATTTAATTTTTACAGTTGAATTCGGTAATTTTAAACTGAATAACAAATTCATGCTATCTATCCATTTTAAAATCATATATTAGTTATAGATATATATAATTTCAGCATGCTGTATCATTCCTCAGAATAATCAGAAGAGTATGTGCTGCTTCAGAAAGTTTGGTAATTTAACGAGGGTTAATCATTCTACTGTGTTAAGTTTAATAACGTTTGAGTTCAAATGCACTGATATTAATTTAAGAATTCGAATAAGTGTTAGTAATCAAATGTAAAATCTATCTTCAAGTATGAATAAAATATAAATATTAGGTTGTTTCGGAAGTGTTTATTATTATTATTATTATTATTATTATTATGTTAGGGGGAAGTAAATGAAACATGATTTTCTTATATTGTATAAATATTTTATTGAATTCGTATTCTCTATTTTGACCAATACTTTTTTCCTTTTCGTCAGTAGCATTATTGCAAGTTCATAAATTTTCGAATTTTTGTGGTACAATATCCAAGTCATTTTTGACGTTTTAATTTGAAGTAAAGGTTTTTCCGTCTAACCCATTTTATAGATACCGCAACAATTAATAATCTAAAGGTGCAGATCTGGAGAATATAGTGGATGTGATTGAACATCCCATCCAAGCTGTGAAAAAAACTTTTGGCGAGGTCCTTATTTACATGCGGTCTCACTTTATCTTGGTGGAACACTACACCTTTTCTAATGGTCAATTCCTTCTTTTTCTCTTTAAATGTATCAATTAATTTCCCCAGTTCATGGCAGTGAACGACAGAAATTAGAGGATATTGTCCGGTAGATTATCATAAAAAGGATGCACTTTAAATCTTACAACACGGACAGAATTACTTTTTTTTATGAATATCGGGATTCAAAGAGCTTTCAGACGTTCAACTTTTTCTCTCCGTGATCCCTTCATTAACATTGTTGTGGACAACTCATTTTCATTCTCAGTGACGATTTGCTTCATAAATGGATCATGTTTTCATGTTTGAAAAGCAAACCACAGTGTTTAATGAGGCGGAGCGTAATGCTTTCTGTAAGAATATATGGAACCAATATGTCAAGTGTAGAAATTAGTAAAAAGAGTTTCATGTATTCATGAACGGTCAAATAGAATAAATTTGATCCCTCAATTATCTCACGAGTTGTTATTTGGAAGTTTACACTGATTAATATCTTTATTTTCTCTTCTCTTGCTTCAACTGGCCTTCCACAAAGTGGTGCATTTTCAACATCAAAAGTGCCTGAGCAAAAAAATTTAAATCTGTTTGGACACTGGCGTTTTGCCGATAAATCATCTCCGTACATATCAAACAATTGCATTTTTCTTGCATGAACAGCATTGTCGCCTTTTCGATAGTGAAAAATCAAAATATGATAAAAATACTGCTTTCAAGTTTTTCGCATTTGATAGGTCAACAAATAAAAACTATTGCGCAGAATGAAATAAACACTTACACGAAAAAGCTACGGTATAACAAATGTCAAATTATAATATGAACCTAATTTTGATGCTGGTGGGATAAAAATAAGTACGCTATTGGAAAGAAACGAAATTACTTTCCCGAGCAGTCTTATGTATATATATATAGTGTGTTTTTATAAATCTCTGAAAAAACAAGATTTATGTTTTGATTTTTATATAATAACATCACATCCAATCAATAAAATTGATTCAGGATTCGAATGTTATTCAAATGAGAACCAACATTTATATTTTGAAACTTATTGGTACATGTTACATATTTAAAAGTTACACACTAATCTTTGACAGTATCGCCTATTTCCGTTATGAAATTTTCCAATGGTTTAGAAGAATTTAAATACTGTCTTCATAAAAAGAACTATCGAAGTCTTAAACAGCAGAATCATCGGTCAATTACACTCTTCCTAGTGCTTCTTTCAGAGGCTCCCCTAATTGTGATAGTCCAAGAGGAATATGTCTGTACTGAAAGAGGTGGGATCTAGTGCTTTTTTTCGACTTTTTGGTTGGATATGTGGTATGTAGTAACGGACATTCTTGTAAAGCAGAATCAAGTTTCTAATCGGAAATCTTACTGGATTTCCTGAGGATATACAATTTTTGCTTCCACAAAAAATAATTCGTAGTATAGATTTACTACGAATACTACAAACTATACGACGTTTATGGAAAAAATCAATGTGCAGGCTGCAGAACTCCTGAAAATCCGAAACATCGTCCAAGAACATTTCCAGCTAAGAGGCAAGTTTTTTCTCATTCAGCTGAAAAAATGTGCATCATTTGTACAATAACGTTATCTTCAGGAGAATCTCCCTAAACTCCGTTTGATGCCTTCGAATTATTTCAGCTGGTTTGACGCTTGTAAAATTTTATGCCATACAAAGTACTTCATAGGCAGTGTCTCTTCTAGTAGCAATGACAAATATTTATTTGTGATCATTGTACACAAACCAGTATCGCTATTATGTACGATTTTTAATAGAAAAAAGTAGATATAAAAAAGAAAATGGTGCGAGTAGCGTAGCATATAAAGGTTTTCATAATTTCTAAAAATAATAATAATAATAATAATAATTAAAAGAAAAACAAAGATTTGCTGACAAACTTGGAATCTTATACATTAATGAAACCTTTTACATATACATAAAGAATTAAATATAAATTACATCAATAAAAAAAAGTTAATTATTGGAGTTTTATTTTTCAATCTATTAAAAAATATTGGAAAGGAACGGAATTATTTTGATAATATTTTACTCATCATATAGTGTGTATGTATACACGCATATATATATATATTATTTATTTGTTTATTTCTCTGAAAGAGATGTGTCAAAAAGTCGCTTCTCAGTTATTGTTTTCACCTTCACTTTAATGCCTATTTCAGATGCATTTAAGACGTATGTATTTGTTGATTGCTACTGGAAAATTAATAGGCGTCTGTTTCATCATTTTTATGTCTTCTGTCCAAACCTTTCTGAAAAAGCATTTATAATTAGTGTAGTAATGAGTAATAGAATTTATGTATTTGTTATACATCAGGCTTTCTATTTATTTCTTAAGCGTTATTTCTAAAATGCGTGTCGAACATAATTTAATGCTTAATTTTCATATATAAAATTAAATTTTCTCTTACGCGATTGAAAGAATCCTAAATTTGAAGTTATTTTAAAGTGCAATAAAAAACACATCATTATCGAAAAAATATTCTGTAATTGCATGTATTTAATGAATAACTGAGGAGCAAACATACTAACCATATTTTTTCGTTCTGATAATTTTTTTCAGAAGACACTAAAAACTAATAAATTAAAAAATGACTAAACATAACCCTAAATATTTTTTTGTTTAGCTGTATTACTAGTTACTAGGAAAATATGCTCAAAAAAAAAAAAAAAAAACACGGTTTGAATGTTTGCTCATGAACTACACCGTTGCAATTTTTTAAAAGAAAAAACAATATTAAAACATTTTATACTAATGTGTTGCGTTATTTGTTTTTATTTATATATATTTTTTTTTATATTATTAAGCGTTTTTCGTAAAATATTTAATTCAATAAAATCTCTCTCTCTCTCTCAAAAAAAAAAAAAAAAAAAAAAATATATATATATATATATATATATATATACATATATATATTTGTACAGTGGTATATATATATATATATATATGTACAGTGGGCACTCTGCGACTCCAGTTAGTTGTGCTACAGCTACAATGGAATTTCGACTTGAATGTGTATGTGGATTCATTTGAGTGTCTCTGATAAATCTTAATTATGTGACTTATTATAAAAATAAATGGTTAAATTTTCATAATTCTTCCAAGGAGTTACTTAGAACCGCAGTAGTTCAAAATATTTTAAATTCAACGATTTCTCAGAAATTACTAAGCTAGACTAACGTTTTAATATTAGTGGTTCTCTATATAACTGATTAATTATTGAATATAACTATGCGCAATGTATCCTACGAATATGCGAGATTTTGTGCTTTTGATACTTAAGAGTTATTGCGCATTGGTTTCATTAGAGCAAACAATTGCTTTAAATTATAGCAATAGAAATGATAATTTACAGAAATGATAATGTATAGAAAACGAATGAATTCCAAATTATTTTACAATAATTTAGCAAAAAAATTAATAATTGTGTATTTTGTATCATTCCATTGGATTGTTAGCAAACTTTTCTAGCTTTTCCTTATAGATATTCAATACTGAAATAGTAAGAATATATATTTCATAAGATAGAAATTCTACAATTACAATTATAAAGTAAAATTATTCAAATATAAAACCCTGTTTAGTGGGTTGTTCAATTTTCATAACGATTATATAAATTTTGTCAAAACAAATTATTTTTACTTCACTGGTTGCTGCATAGTTTGAAATTTGTGCATTTGACTGGTAAGCGGATTTCATACCAGATGTGAAATTAAATTCAAATTAAATAACTTTCATGACGCAATTATTTAAATCAAATGCAAATATTTCGTATTTCATCTTTAGAAATTCATACAAGAATTATATCATATATAATTTATATATATTTATTAACCATGCTATGTATTCTTAATGCAATATTCATTTATTGCTAAACAAGTACAAATTTATTAAACATTAAAATCAGTTGTTTACAACTTAGTTTTATCTTTATAGATAAAATATATTTCCATATAAAAGTTAAACCTGTTATTATTATTATTATTATTATTATTATTTGGTATTTTGTATAAAATGTATTCGCAGTAATGAACAGTTTTAAAATTAATTGAAGATGGTTGGTAATAATCAAAATAGTACTGATTAATTTTTAAACAGTCTTTAGAAAATTAAAACGACAAAAGGGATTTGTAAATTTGTAGCTATATGAATTTCATGTAGAAAGTAACAATCATATTTACGGATCTTTGAGTTACTGTAATGTATAACTTAACGTTTTTAAGTATGTATAAAATTGAAATTTGTTAATTATTTAAGAAAATTTTCATTAATTAATTCACTATCCGTAAGCCCCACCAGTGGCCGATATTTGGACTTTTAAAGACATTAGACATGAAGTACCGTGTTCGAATGCAGGCTGCATTTTTTGACTTAGCATTTGTAGGTTTATTTGCTGCATTCTCTGAAACTTGCGAGAAAACAAGCTATGATATTGTAGTAATAAGTACCATACCTTTCAATAAATACCATAAAATGCAAGTACTCGTAACAATTGTTTAGGGTAGAACAAAGTAGGGACGGGTGCTGCAAACAAAGCGTTGACGCTTTGTTTGCAACAGTTTTCTTTTAAATGGGAATTCTGTGGACCTTCATGTCAATTAAGATGCCTTATATGAACCTCCACGGAGGATTTCAACCTGTGTCTAGATCATTCGTATAGACATTTGGCATTAATCGATGATAACAATAATAACAGAGATAGCTTACATTTTATATGCACTATGAGCATATAAAATGTTTGATTTATGAAACTTATCAATCACAAATTACATATTTAATATCTTTGATAATTTTTTGATTTATTTTATTGAAACCTGCCACAGGGAAGAGAATCAAAAATAAGTCCATTAATGTAATGGTAAACAAAATAATACTTGACTCATGTACGTTTAATCAACAAACTCATTACATTTTTGTATTTCTTTTTTATGTCAGTCTATACAGACAGACATGACATACAGACATATATCGTGCGATATGCAGCATATTAACAATACTTACTACCATAGAGTCAAATATTACCTCAGTGACATTTCTTAGAAATAAAGAGAAATTCACAGGAACATATTTTTGAATTTTCGAGTAAATATAAATTTTAAAAATGTTGATCCCATTTAAATCTATTTTTTGAAGACCAATCTTAAAATATTATTAAATGATCCATTTTTACAATATTATGTCCTTTTAACAAAGATATAAAAAAAGCATAATTTATCTTATAAAATATAACAAATATAAAAAGTACAATTTCCAGGGTTTCCTTCTACACGTGTATATATATATATATATATATAACAAATTATATTATGAGAAGTGGGAATACTATGCTTTTGCATTTGAATATATTTCATAAAACCTAATATGTTGAAAATTAAATAAATTGTTAAAATTGATAAGTTAAAAAAAAAAAAAAAAAAAAAAAAAAAAAAAAAAAAAAAAACTTCTTGTTGGAATCTACAAATAAATGTTTGGTTATGGAATAAAGTAATAATTTTCTAATTTTCAACATATATATGTCTAGAAACGACTGCTCACAAATATTGTGTTGCAAAAGATTTAATGATGCTGATTTCGGACGTCAAAACAGTTTTGATGATAAAATTTCCCCATCTAGAAGCAGACTTTTGCCTTAGACTGAAATTTTAAGAATTGCACATGCTTCTTATCAAAATGTTATAATTGATGAACAGTTAGTGACATTTAGAGTGAACTGTTAATTTCGTCAATGTATCACTTTTTAACAAGCAAAGTGTTGATTAAAAATCGGGGATGCTTGAAATATCAATGTTTTAATGTTTCAAATATGCAAGTGTATTCAGGAAAACTAAAAATATACCTAGAAAGAAGAAACATCGAAGTAGAGTAAATTTAGAATTGGTGAAAATAAATGAAAAGAATTGGAATAAATATCACTGCAGATATTTTTTTACGAATTTGAATGTATCAATTTTGAATTATCAAACATTAACAACTATTTTATCTTGTTGTGCACACACACACATACACACACACGCACAAAAAAATAAAAAAAAAAAACTTAATAAGTTTTAAGACATTCTCCACGGAAGATGGAAACACTGAAAAATCATTAACAAAGATTTCAACAGCAAGACATCGTTGTCAGTATACTGGACAAAATGATACATATATGTTAAATAATATCCAGACAATTTCCAATAGCTACTTTTAAAATTATTCTGAATGTAAATGCCTTGGACAATTTAACTGTTTAATTATATCTGAATTTTAATTAAGAACAAAAATGCAATTATATAAACCGAGGTTTTATTTATTTTTATTTCTTTTGTTTATTTCTTTTTTTAAGAACCTAGGTAAATTTTTAGTTCAGAGAAATCCTGAGAATCATTCCGATGCTTTAAAATCAGTGGCAGGCAGGGCATTCCAGTGGGATTACTAAAATATAAAAGATTTGGAGATGCATCCTTGTATGAAATAATTAGTTATAAATCTTATGACATTTGTGTGGAAATGCTCAGTTTTGTTGCTAAAATTCTTCCAAATATTTTTACACATTTTCAAAATTGTATAATCTATGACTCAAATAATAACTGTATTCCGAGTTTTATAATATAAAACTCTAATAAGTGTATAGTATGTGCAAGTTATTCATTTACAATTTTTATATTTAATTTTTTTTTATAATTATGTTCCAAAATGTTCAGTGAAAGAAAACAAAAGTCGTAAGTAGTTCGAATAGGTGAGTATAGTAATAGTCCAATTATCAAAAGTAATTTTTATATAAATAATCATTTGTGAAAATAACTTCCCATATAGGTGTGCAAGAAATATTATTCCTATAATATATTACATTTTTATAATTTTGCCATAATATTATCAAAATAAATGAAAAAATAAGATATGAATATACAAAGTTCCAAAAAAAAAAATTCATGTAATTAATATTTCCCATATCTAAAATATTTTTTAAAAGCATAAGTTTTTCATTTTCTCATTTAGAATTAAACGATTAAATTCATCATTTATATCGTTTTATGACGAAAGTGTACAGAAATAATGAAAAATTCGTATTGGGGTTAAATTTGATCCCATTGGTATTCAGTGTAACAAAAATATTCTGGTAGCAGGAGGGTAAAAAATATTTTTGGATAACATAAATATTATAGGGTAAACAGATTTATTTAACCGAATCAGTAATTATGAATTATTTACTATAATCCCCTTTAATTATTAATATTAATTATAATACATTAATGCAAAATCTTAAAATATACTAGCAACATAATACATATACGAATATGTGCAAAATTGCATTACCTTTATATAAAAAAAAAGAATAACATATCACGTTACTCATTCCATTATACAGATTATTTTCATTTCCATAAATGACAGCCATAATATTTCTTTCTCTTGTTAATTTGCTGACGTTTTGACAGTATGCATGAAAGATGTGCCGGAATAATATACGTTGCTGCTTTTTATGCTTAACACTTCAGCTATAATTATTAACTGTGAAGCTTTCTATTTTAATGGTATCACAAGCTAAATGTTAAAGTGTCATACATTTTACTTGAGAAATATTCTCGAAAACAGATTATTTTATATAGTAAAATCAGTGTACTGAACAGTTAAATAATCAGTATTTCATTATTTTAAGTTTTCTGATAAACATTAGAATCAAAACAGTATTATTTATGCGTAAGATGTATTTCTTGTACATAAGTTAATTCTAAAGTGATATATATAATATTTTTTTTTATTTTATGTTACTATATTATTATCAAATACACATTTTCTGTAACTATTGTACCTAGTTGAAATTATTTTTTGTTAGGCTTTATATAAAGGATCCCATATAACGCAGAATGTTTCAGTTATGTTTTAAAATGCTTACAAACTTTCAAAAACGTAACACATTTTAATATGCTCTCTGATACCTTTCTGAAACTTCCGGCCTTTTCTATGTTCTCTCTGTTATGTGATTGAAACATTTCCGTTACGTGTCCGATTTTTTTTTTTTTTTTTTGTTACGATCGCGGTCATTTCTACGTTTATGAAAGTAATCGGTAAGCAAACTGAACGTTTCTGTAATATTTAGAATGTTTCCATGTTATATGACTGTTACGTTTCTGAAACATTTTGTGCTGCTACGGATAGCATATTATTTAATTTTTAGATAAATTATTACTTCGAAATTTTAATTTCAATTAACCTTTAATATATATATACAGTCGAACCTCTTGACTTGAACACTGTTGACGTGAATTACATTTAACATGAACTGTTTCCACAATCCCCATCAAAATGAAGATAATTTTAGTTGTATGAAGATTAGTTATTGATAGCATGAACTACTGATAACATGAAAAATTTTTTTATCCTCCTTGAGAGTCACGTTAACGAGGTTCATCTGTATGTGTATATATATATATATATATATATTATTTTTGTGCCAAATTTTCTAAACTGAGTTTTTTGTATACTTGCAAGTTTCTAGGCTCCCTGAATCAAAAAATCAAGATTTAGCAGCTATTTGTGTATGAGTGTGTCTCCATAAAAAAAGAGGAAGATTAACCAGAAAAAAGAAACAGATAATAGCGAGGAGTATAACTTAAGCATTATAAATTTGTATGATATGGCAATAGAACTTGAATTATTTCATAACTATCAGAAAAATGGAAGGAATCAAGTTTACACTATCTAGCAATAAGTGGACACTTTCAAATTCTTACATTTCGTAAAATATACTCTCTCTCTCTATATATATATATAAAAAAAAGGCGCACCAAGGTGTAATGCAAACTGGACACAAATTGACATACATACAGGTTTCGGTGAAAAATGCAAATTTTTAAGGTTTGGCTGCCATCGAATGAACATGCGATGCTTCAAGCGCATCTGAACTGCGCAACTGGCAGACTATTAAGAGTGAGAAATTTTGATTCCAAGTCATAAATTCTTCGAGAATTTTATTCCGTCTACTCAGAAAGACAGCAACTATGCCTCGCATACAAGTGCACAAACAACATGCACAGACGTCAGCATTTGAGTGTGGTGTGTAGTTGGCCTCAAAAAAGCCGGTTGTCTAATCTGTGAATTTTTTGACAATTGGATATAAACATTACCACTATTAGATGATATTGAGAGGAATGGGTGAAAAATGGCCGAACACAGCGTCAGGGAGGAAGCGGTTGGTCTAAAGAGAGGACAGAATGTGAGAACCAGTCAATCTCAAAGCGATACTTAAGGTTCCAATTCATCATTGTCGTCGGTCCTACGTGCAACTGGTACATCAGTGACTTCAAAGACTCTTAATAGGAGGCTCAGTGAAATGGGGTTGAGCTCAGTCCCCGGATCTCTCTTCCACTGAAGACGTTTCGAGCATCATAAAAAGGGTCCTACAACGATCTCGGTATTTTGCCAATCTAACGCACCAATTGGACAGAATTTGAACGATACATCACAGGAGCCTATCTGCCAAATCTATCAATTTATACCAAACCGAATAATTACATACATACGGGCCAGAAGTCGATCAACGCGTTATTGACTTGTTTTATTTGTGATGTCATTTCTCTTTATTAATTCATTCAAATTTTCTGAAATTGTAACCAATTGTTTTTCTTCACATGTATATCACATCTACCAATTTTTGTCCCATTCGGGTTAAACCTTCTAGGTTCATCTTTTTTTTTTTTTTTTTTTTTTTTTTTATAGGGTGTATTCAGAAAATTTCTTTAGGAATTATCTTGAAACTTTGTGAGTATAAAGAATATGATATACCTCATTCAGTTGCGAACAAAATCATTGAAACACAAGCAATAATTCCTTTTGCACCAATTGCTTTTTTTTTTTTTTTTTAAGTAATTATTTGTCGAATCATGATCTTAGTCCTATATTGTTTTTATAAAAAAGTAAGATGATGGTAAAACATTAACGATCAAACTAATATATATATATATGAAAAGTTTGGATGTAAGCTTCAATAATTTTCCTGCCTACTGTATATTTCAGAAAAAGCTTTGTAATGAACTGGAAAAGCGGACCAATGAAAAATTAAACAAAGATGAAAATGTTTTATGTCACCCTGTAAAAAGTAATGCTTGAAATGCATATTTGTTGTAGCATGTAATTATTCTTTTAATTATCTGAATACATATTTATGAGGCTACTACATATATTCATGTACATATAATGGTTTCTTTTAAAAAATGCCACTTTTTTAATTATAACATTTGGAGTAATAGAACCCGTGCAAAACCATTTTTGAAATTCTTAGCATATTAACTAGATACAGGATACTGCAATAAGTATGGAAAATTTTAAATATCTTAAGAAATATGAGAATTTTTACTAAATAACTTTTAACTGCCCATGCGCAAGTTTTAAAAAAGTAATTTTCATTATTTAATAGTGAAAACTATTGAGATACTTATATGAAAACTCCAAAAAATGTTGTGTAAATTCAAAAAGTTATGAGAGATAGAATGATCGGAATTCCAGTTTCAGAATTCGCGTTATAATTTTCTTTATAATATGTTAAAAATTATACGTATTAAACTATTTTTATTCAACTTTCACGCGGAAGAAATCATGTTTAACCTTTAATATAAGGTTACAAATTACAGATACAAATAGAGGAAGACGATATTGCCTTGGAGGCAAAAGCAAGACTTGCTTTTGCCTCAAAGGCAGCCTGAGAAAGAAAGGCCACGTACTTTTGAAACCGGTAGTGTTTTCATTAGTTTTATAGTATGTAAAGAAGTTTTCAATTTCAGTTCTTTTTTTTAGTATCGTAATATTGACTAGTTGATAATAATCAAGAATAGTTTGTATTCCATACGATCAGAACAATCCTCTTTGTGAATAAGTCCATTGCAATAACCTATTAACATAAATAATTTCATAGAAATCAAGTCGCAGGATGCAAGATCCTGACTAATACAGAATGAAGCAGAATGTCCATGAACTTCATTCTCTGCAGTGCTTCCTAAGCTATATGGTGATCTCGTGTTACTTGATTCCCAGAATAAACGCGTCCACCTGATGTTGATGATCCTCATTAGAAGCCGTTACGCGCCGTCCACTTCGATTCTGATCCTGTAGCATTTATGCAACTGGGGTTTGGTTTCTCCCAGTCTTTGTTCACTTCCGCACAGTCTTTGTTCACTTTGTTCACTTCCGTTCTACTAACATCAACTCAGGCATCTCCTTTAACTGAAGTCAGACGGCGATGAATGTTAATGGACGCACAAACTTCCACAGTCAGAAATTCTTGTAAATCCCGCTGTTTCAATATGACATTACCACTGGATGCTACGGATTGTTCAATTACACTGGAACGAGAAGAAATAGAATAGTGAAACAAGTGATCTTCTAAAGCTTAAACATCAGTTCATTTATGAAAAAAATTCAAAATGTTTACAATACTAATGGAAAAGTAGTGGACTTGGATAGATTACTTTCTGAATCATCCTCATATTTAGAACAATTTCATCATCAGATCTTTCAGATAAAAGAATAAAAAGTTAATGATAAATTAAACAGAGACATCGCAACAAAAATGTTATCTCACATTCTTATATAATTATCTCGTAGCATTTCAATTAAGAGGTGCATCAAACATTTTGTTTTGTAATAAACTGTTTATATATTAGAAATGATATTACAGAAAACACATGAAATGTAATATTTTAGTCGACTCTGAACTTATACAGCTGTATGACTATGTGTATATGTATGCAACAAGTATTAATAAATTATATATATTGTGCTGTAATATATAGATGCATAAATAAATGCAGGAATATCAAGAATCATGTCTTGCTCTACCGTGTAGTATTTCTGTTTTTAATTTTCATCAAAAACATTAGCAATTTTAAATACATCTACTTCTGTCATTACAGCTACAAAGTTTCTTTGAAAATGTTTTAAAAAGAATAATTGTATTAATATTTTTTTATTACTAAATAATGAGAATTAAAATACAAATACTTCAAAACCATTTTAAATGTAATGTCAAAATAAAGCTCATTTCTCGTATATTAAAACAGAGAGCTCAAAATTTCTATAAATATGAGTTTTAAATATATGGCATTATAACAAACACATATGAATATACATATATATACATAATATATAACATGAGTATACATATATATACATAAATATTAATATTGCAAATGTCGATTTTTTTTTTCTAATTCCAGTCCTTCTACATCGATTCTACAAGCTTGAACGAAGACACGTACGTTAAAAACTTAGTATTTATCCGACTATTTCAGTATATATTTATTGCGTTTTAATATACATTATGTTTAATAATATAAGTAAATTCAAAGTTTTATTTTTATTTTTATTTCACATTTGAATATATATATATATATATATATATATATATATATATATACAGTACTGACAATAAGTATTTTGACAAACGTATTTTTATGGGAAAATATTCTTTCTTAAACAAACTTCTCTACAAATGCTATGGTATTTCTTTTACAGCATCACTGGCTGCATTATAACAAATAAAAGAAACACTTTCTCTCATAATTGGCAATGTCACAGACAATTTTATAAAATTATTGTATTATGACAAATGCAACTTTAAAACATAAAAAGATTTTTAGAGCTCGACGTGCTACAGAAAACTTTATCTAAGGGTTATAAATTTTTTTGAAAAATTCTTAGCATTTGCTTAATACTTAGTTGCATAGCCGTGTGCCTTAACCGTTTAGAGGCCTAATTTAGATCCAGGTATATTTTTCATAAGTTTATTGCATATTTTACCTTATAATAATTTAGTTAAAGGGTATTAATCATTTAAATGGAAATAATATATATACATAAATATTAAATGTCACAAATAATAATTATTAAGATTATTAGATTATTGAGATTAATATAACCGATTATTAATATCAACCATTTAATATTATCAAATTTGATGTTCTTTTTGATAATAAGAGTTTTTTTAAATATACCAACTGATTTTCAGAAGCTTCAAATACTTTCAAACTTTTATGCATTTCTTTTAGTGGTACTCTGTGGAAAAAAATATGAAAATGATAATTTTAAAGATTTTTTGTAAAGTTACCAACTAATGATAGAAATGTTGTTTCTATTCTAAAAAATCAAGTTATCTTTAAAAATATGTCTGCTAGTTTTTTCCAGTCAATATTTGTGCAATTTATTTTTTTAAATAAGTTTTAATTTGATGTTCCTAATTGGGAACATTTTCCTTTAAACGGTTAATTACTGCCACATAGCGTGATGGCATGGAGTCAACAAGGGCCTTCAAGCAACTTAGAGGTAACTTTTTTTTCCAATCTCCAAGCAAACGCTGTAATAACTGGTCACGATTTGTCATTTTACGTAACCTCACCCGTCGGTCTAGCTGCTCCCATAGGCGCTCAATAGGATTTAAGTCTGGGCTCTGGCTGGGCCACTTTAACTTTTTCACCCGCTTCCTCTTTAAAAATCCCGAAACATGGACTGAGGTGTGTTTCGGATCGTTATCCTGTTGAAATTCCCAGTTACGTTCCATGTTCTGTTTTGCAAGAGGTAACATATATTTTTTCAGGATTCTGCATTATTTGAACCAGTCCATGGTCCCGTCGATAGGCACTAAAGGGTCAGCTCCAGAGCGCGAGAAGCACCCCCACATCATGACGTGCCCACCGCCATGTTTAACAGTGGGTACTTGAGACTGTACTCCCTCTCCTGCATTTATTAAGTGTGTAATATCGAATTCCACCAGACGAAAAAAAATTAAACTTGCTTTCGTCGCTAAAGAGCACTCGTACTCACTGAGCAGGAGTCCAGTCCTTATGGGCTCTTGCGAACTGAAGTCGGGCCTTTCATTTCTTTGAGGATAACAAAGGTTTCTTGCATGGTCGTCGGCCATTCAGATTAGACTCTCTAATAACGGCACTGTTCGATACTTGACCGTTGTGATCTTCACGCAGCTCTCTGTTTATGTCCATGGCAGTCTTCTTTGGATCAGCTTTTGAAAGCTTCCATGTTACATTTTTGGTTCTAGGCTTGATTTCACAGGGCCTACCTGGTCTTTGTTTATTAACTGTAGTCCCTGTTGACAGCTGATTCTTGTTCCATGTGTTTACAATTTGTCTCGACAAGCAAAAATAATTAGCAACTTGTGTCTGACTCTTGCCTTTCCTTATAGCGTTCATCACGGCTTTTTTTAAGTATTCTGAGTATTCCTTCATTTCGGCATGTTTAAACCTGTGCAGAAACAAAACAAAAGTTAAAATAAAAAGAAGAAACGCGATTTCAAGCACAAATGTTGGCTAAAATGACTTTGTTCTAGCAACCCATGTAAGTGTCAAAATACTTTTTGTCCGACCAAAATAACATTTTTATTTTTTTACTCACCAACAACTTGCCGAATAGCAAAACAAATGTTTACACGAAAGTCTTTTACTGCAGAGTGATAAAAAATGAACGGGCTGCTCGGGGAAAGGCTCTTTTGCGCGACCCAGCGGTGAAAATATCTTTGTCAAAATACTTATTATCGCTACTATATATATATATATAATAAATAGGTAATTACTTCAAATATTAAAATTTAAAGAATATTTCAAGATTAAACAATGAGTATGATGAATCTCAAAGCTAGTATGAAACTAATTAAAACTGATAATAAAACAAGATAACAGGAGATATATTAAATCATGCTTATTGCCTAACATTATCAAGGGCATGACTGGAAGACAAAACGTGCAAACTAAATGGTTTGCTGTTACAAAAAGACCATAAGCTAAATTTCTTTTTGTTACATGTTCGAACTATTTATTGAGCAGTAATCAAGCGAGAGCTTAAAATAACTAAAATACCTTAATTTAATTAGTTCAAACTATGTTTTAAAGAATAAAAAATATATATATATATATATATATATATATATCACTCACGATATGGACACCAATAACTATTAGTTTCCATTTGAATAAGCTATAACTATATGCGAACAATAATTCAAAAAAGAAAACAAATCCCATACAGCACAGAATGTTTCAGTTATGTTGCAAAAAGCTTACAATATTTCAAAAACGTAACACGTTTTAGTATGCTCTCTGATACCTTTCTGAAACATTCGCCTTTTTTAATTTTCTATCTGTTAAGCGATTGTAACATTTCTGTTACGTATCTGATTTTTTGTTACGATCGCGGACATTTCTACGTTTTTGAAACTAATCGGAAAGTAATCTGAACGGTTTTAAACGTTTCGGAAGGTTTCATAATGTTTCAATGTTATATGATTGTTACGTTTCTGGAATATTTTGTGCTGTTAGGGATGCAATCTAACCAAAAACTATTAAAATAAATATTTTTGGATACAAAATATTCAAAACATTAAATTATTCGCAAAAGTTTATCACAATGAGTTATGAAAATATTCAGTAATCAAACAAAACAGTAGTTAAAATTTTTTATTCACATTGATCACATATAATTTCTACAAGATATTAGGATTCGGCTAATCATGTATAGCACCTGTTAATTTACTTGAAACATGGGAAAATTATGCAAGTTAACAGAAAATATAAGAGATGGAATTGAAGAGATGGAATTGAATAATTTAAGCATTCATTTTTGGAAATCTTAAAGGTAATTAAATTTATTTAATTTTAATTTTAATTCAATTCAATCTTCAAATTTTTCAACCTTAAAGAAAAAATCTTTATAAATGAGTTTTTTAATGTTACCATCAAGGCAATAGTTTTTTTTTATTTATTAAAATTTTAAATCTAGTAACTCTTTTCAAACATTGCACAGGGAGAAATGGTAATAAAATACAGGAAGAACTGTAAAAAAAGTTTGAAACAAATGAGAATACAACTGATGGCAGAATACAATATATATATATATATATATATGCATTATTATTATTTTTATAGGTACCATTATTACATCATCACAAAAAAAAAAAAAAAAAAAAAGATAAAGGGTAAATTCATTATTCGGGTGCCACGTATGTTTGATATATCGATTCTTTTTATATGAAATGTTAACGGAAAGGAATAAAATATGAATGAGGTGCATTGTATCCAATTAAACTAAGAGAGCACGGCTGACATGATAAAAGTAACATTTATTCTTTCTTTCAGAAATATGGTCATAAACAAAATATTTATATTCTCTTCATATATTATAAAACAGACATGCATGAAAGGGGCTTACATATTTTTAAATAAGGATTATTAAATTAATATATATATATATATATATATATATATATATATATATATATATATATATATATAGATAGATAGATAGATATATAGATATAGATATAGATATATATTCTTTTTAAAATTTAAAGGAAATAAATAAATAAATATTACAAATAATATTTTTAGGAAGAATAACAAAAGAAATTCCGAATATATGATTTTTAAATTATTGTTTTTTAAATAAAATTTCAAGGTATTTCTGTTCACGTAATTGAAAAAGAAAAACAAAATTCAAACTACAGTGTTTTATTGATATTTACACTTCCAACAATTTTCAAGTGCTCTGACGCACGTTATTCTAGTTCATTTGTGTAGCTCTGTAAACGAAAGTGAATGATTTCCATAACACATTCTACATGAAACATGTTTTTACGCATACTAAAATATATATTCGTTTCATTCAGTTTAGTGCAGTCTATAGATGTTAAACCTTACTTACCTGCAATTTCCCCCATAGACATAACGTGTTTGAATTATTTTGGGTGTCCCTGTACACGAACCATTTGCTTGATCTCAACGAAAAGTTTTGTGTAGCATTCTTATATCATACATGCTTAGAATATTAGGTGTGGACTTTCTGTTATTTTTTGTTCTTGAGATATGCCGACCCACACAGAGACAAACACACAGACCAACTACTAAAAAAATGGTTTTTGAATTCAGGGCACCTATAAATGTGTAAATACAACAAAAACTCAATTTAGAAATTTTGACACAAAAACAATACTTGCTTTACCATTTGTACGGTAAGAAAAATTAAACAGTAAACATTTAAATTGAAAATAAAATTAAAAACCTTTCTTATAAAAAAGTTCTTACAAACTTTAATTATTAACATCACAGTAAACAACATAAAAATAATGCTTTTTGTATACAGCAATTAAAAAAAAAATGTAAATTTGTTCTTCATATTGGTAAAATAATAATGTTTTTATTTCGTTTTACATGAAAATTGCATACATTATCTCGCAAATGCAATACAATTATCCATTCATCTTTATTCAGCAAATGATTTTAAATTAAAATATTCAAGATTTTACAAATGAACATTTGGAATAATAATGCTTTTAACGAGATCATACTTTTTATTAGTCTGAATAATAATAACTTTTATTAGTCTTAACCATAATGAATAATAACTGCATTTTTTTTTTTTTTAGCTTAATCTTAAAACAATAATATCCATTTAAATAAGCCATTACTGTAAATTTTAATTATAGCTTGGAAAAATATTCTTTTTTTATTTTATTTTATTTATTATTTATTTTTATTTTTTTATCATTAACAAATTACTGAAAAGAAATCTGCAAATGTGTATTTACAATTTTAAAATTTTAATACAAATTTATTTACAAGCAAAGTTTTTATTATTTTTTGTTAAACTTGTCTTTATAGGTATGTTAAAAAAATTCATTTTTTTCTGGGATATTTTAATTATTTTTATTTACTTTTGGTTACTTGTTTCTTCTTACGTACTCATAAAAAATATTTTAATATGTAATTAAATTTAAATTTCTGTTTGAAACTTCAAATTAAATAACACATCTCAGTCCGTTAAATGAAAAGGTCATTGCAAGATTAATTAATGTCTATTAATTAAAAATTAATTAATAGCCTATTTAATTAAACATTCAAGCAATAATTTATGCTATTGTAAGGTTAAATCATATTGCTAAGATTTTTTTTCTTTTGTTAAATCTATACAGTATTCAATATTCTGCCTAACATATATATTACACATGAAAAAGCGTGTAAGAAAGCTTTTATTTATAAGACTTTGAAATATTGAAGTAAGGGGTCATCTATCAATTTGAAATTGTTTGGTTTCGACAAAGAACAACAATAATATATATATTATTACAAAATTGTAAATAATTGTGTTTATTTTTGTATAAATTCTTTCAAAGAGGCGTAGTAAGTTGATAAAGTGCTAATTTTGTGCATTTCTAGTCGTTTTAGCGTTGAAATAGTCTTATTTTCCCTTAAAAACGCATTAAAAAGCCCCAATAGGGCAGGTAATGGATTTGGCGCCAAATTTGGCGACTTTTTCCCACCTTGGCGATTTTTTGGCGACCTTGGCGAGAATATCCTTGTTAGGGAAATACCAAATATGGAAGCTCTAATCCCATTGGCTGATGAGATATGGAGATTTCTGGAAAGTTCCACACTTTTCTATAGGGGTATATAAGGCTGTTTTCTTCGCCAAGGCTAGTTCAGTTCAGTTCTCAGCCAGCTTCGCTAATGCTTGCATTGTTTGAGCCTCTTTGAAAGAGACTTGCTTTAAGTGTTATTGCTATACAGTTTGTACTGCAGATTTGCCATTGACAGCTGTTGTTTAAGCTGTGTTTACTGGTTGAATTATAGCTGATACTTGGTTTATAGACCTGTATTTTTCTGGAACTTTCTGTGAATAAATTACTGAATTTTTGTAAGTTTGGCCTTTCATTCTCGGACAACTCACGAACCCCCAAATACGCAATAATATACATATATATATATATATATATATACGAGAACGAAAGGCGAAACTTACAAAAATTCAATAATTTATTCACAGAAAGTTCCAGAAAAATACTGGTCTATAAACCAAGTATCAGCTTCAATTCAACCAGTAAACACAGCTTAGACAACAACTGTCAATAGCTAATCCGCAGTACAAACTGTATAGCAATAATACTTAAAGCAAGTCTCTTTCAAAGAGGCTCAAAACAATGCAAGCATTAGCGAAGCTGGCTGAGAACTAAATTGAACTAGCCTTGGCGAAGAAAACAGCCTTATATACCCCCATAGAAAAGTGTGGAAAGTTCCAGAAATTTCCGTATCTCATCAGCCAATGAGATTAGAGCTTCCATACTTGGTATATCCCTAATAAGGATTTTCTCGCCAAGGTCACCAAAAACATCGCCAAGTTCGGCAAAAGTCGTCAAATTTGGCGCCAAATCCATTACCTGCCTTATTGGGGCTTTTTAATGCGTTTTTAAGAGAAAATAAGGCTATTTTAACTATAAAACGACTAGAAATGCACAGAATTAGCACTTTATCAACTTACTAAGCTTCTCCGAAAGAATTTATACAAAAATAAACACAATTATCTACAATTTTGTAGCACTGCCCCCCTCCCCACTACACGTACCGGGCAGTGCAACCCTTGGTCAAGAGGCGAAACTGAACAAATTTACACAAACTAAAATACAAAAACTAAGTTGCATATAACGATAAAATAGAAATATAAATCAAGTGAGAAATATTTACAAAATTCACAAATAGGTACAATTTTTATATACAAATATTTACATTACGCATGCGCAAATTTTATCAGTATTTACATTTTAAATTTTAATATTACCGTTAATTGTGATACTTGACTACCCTGTTATAAGTGCACCACCTTCGGTTTTGATGAACGTGTTTTAGTGATCCACACCACTCCATCATTCAGCCTTCAGCCTTTTTAAGACTGTGTACGGTCCGTCCCAGTTGCACTGTAACTTGGGGGAGGGTCCTTTGCGTCGAACAGGATTCCACAATCAGACCTTGTCTCCTTCCTGGAACTCATGTTGTGTAGCTTTTAGATCGTACCTTGTCTTCATTTTATCCGTTGCCATGTGAATCCGCTCCCGAGCAAAGTTATGTATGTCCTCAAATCCTGCCTGGAGATCTTGGATGTACTCCTCGGGCGATGAAGGCGCATCGGGTGGACAACCAAACAGAAGATCACATGGGAGACGAAGTTCACGTCCAAACAGCATCTGGGCTGGAGTATAGCCGGTGTTTTCATGGACAGCACTTCGATAAGCCAGCAGGAACAGTGGCAACTTGAAGTCCCAATCTTGCTGGTTCGTTTATACTAGAAGAGAGGGGTTATTCAGGATAGTACGGCTGAACCTCTCGACCTTGCCGTCCGACTGGGGATGTAAGGGTGTTGTCTGGGTTTTGCCTATGCCAAGAAGTTGACACAGTCCTTTGAAAACAGCAGAGGTAAAGTTCGTACCTTGGTCGGTATGAAGTTGCAGGGGCGTGCCGTACCTTGACACCCTTTGTTTCACTAGGACCTCTGCGACTGTGCACGCCTCTTGATCGGGAATGGGATATGCCTCAGGCCACTTGGTGAAATAATCCATCACGACGAGGATGTATTTATTTCCACTGGAGGTCCGTTTAAAAGGACCCAAGGTCTCCCTCGACTTCGTTTCTGCGGTCTTTTACGTGCCGCACAAGCATCACAAGATTTACACCATTTCTCCACGTCCTCTCTTGCCTTGCACCAGTAGAAGCGCTCCCGATTTTTCTGCAGCGTCTTCATTACCCCAAAAATGGCCTCCGGTGGAGCTACTATGCAGTTGTTTTAAAACTTCTGGAATTTTTGATCTTGGTAATAAAATCTGCCATCTGAAATCTTCCAACTGGGCTTGTCTAAGTTCTTCGTCACTCCATGGATCGGGATCTTGTTCTAATGGTGTTGTGACAGTAACTTGTCAGGCAACCGGATTTATCGGCAGGTATTTCTGTTCGGCTCTAGAGCAGTACTTGCAACTTTCCGAGCATGACTTACGTGACAAGGCATGTGCATTACCATGTAGAGTCCCTTTACGATGACGTATCTCGAAGTCATATTCCTGGAGGCTTTGTATCCACCTGGCAATCTGTCCTTCCGGGTTCTTGAACTGGAGCAACCACGTTAAAGATGCATGGTCAGTCCGGAGCAGGAATCTTCTGCCATAGAGGTAATGATGGAAATATTCTATGGCTTTTACGATGGCGAGTAGCTCTTTCCTGGTGGTACAGTAATTTCGCTCTGGTTTAGACAGGCATTTACTCCACTAGGCAATTACATGTTCTTTACCATTAATTTCCTGTGACAGAACAGCACCGACACTCTCATGGCTGGCATCTGTATCAAGTACGAACTGTCTGTTAGGCTGTGGATACGTTAAGATATGCGCTGATGTTAAGACCTCTTTAAGTCGCTTGAACGCTTTTTCACATTCATCTGTCCACAGGAAATTCTGTTTGGCTTCCGTCAGCTTGTGGAGTGGTCTGGCAATATTTGAGAAACCCTTGACAAACTTTCTGTAGTAAGTGCATAACCCCAGGAAACTTCGTAGTTGGTGTACATTTTCAGGGCGACTCCAGTTCTCGACTGCAGAGATCTTCTCAGGATCAGTTCTCACACCTTCGTCAGAGATGATATGGCCGAGGTAGCTCACTTCACGACGGAACAAGTTACACTTGCCTGGATTCAATTTGAGGTTAGCCATTCTGAGTTTCTCCAGCACCTTTCGAATGTTTCGTAGATGGTCTTCAAAAGTGCGCCCCACAATGATAATATCATCCAAATACACCAGACAAGCCTCATAGGAAAGTCCTTTTAGCACTGTCTCTTCAGGCGTTCGAAGGTGGCAGGTGCATTACATAATCCGAATGGCATAACTTTAAATTGCCACAGTCCTTGTCCCGTGGTGAATGCAGTCTTCTCACGATCATCAGGATGTAATTCTACTTGCCAGTAACCGCTCTTCAGATCCAAAGTCGAGAACCATTTATTGCGAGCAAGTGTGTCTAATGTGTCGTCAATTCTGGGAAGAGGGTTACTGTCTTTCTTCGTGATGTCATTCAAACGTCGATAATCCACGCAAAATCTTGTTGAACCATCCTTTTTCCGCACCAGTACTATGGGAGAGGCCCAAGGACTCGTTGATGGCTCGATGACATCATTGTGCTGCATGTCACTTAGAAGTTCAGTGACCTCTTCCTGTTTAGCAAATGGAAGTCTTCTTGGATGTTGTTTGATTGGAGGATGATTTCCTGTATCAATTCTGTGCTGGGTGATGTTCGTTCTCCCGACGTCTTTAGGTGTTCGAGGAAAAAGTTCTTTAAATTCTTGGAGTAGCTTCTCCGCAGCACACCTCTGTTCACTTCCTAATTCTGTATTCTTGAGTAGTTCTCAGAAGACTTGGATTCGGAGGATTGCGTGGGGCGGTTGATGCATGTAACAGGAGTGCAGGTTGCTAACACCTCATCCTTCTTCACTGTCCGGACCTTATCGATGATGTTTGCGACTCTCACAGGAAAAGTACTCTTTGAGAGATCAACTAGAGATAAAGCTACCAGAACTCCTCTTGGGCTATTGTCTGTATTCGGGTATTCAATCAGTCCATAGCGGAAGTATTGCTTGGTAGGAGATGTTCCTGAAACTATTGTCTCTGTGTGTGGAGGGATGGAAATTTCAGACTTGGCTGTTATGTGGCAAATTGGCTGAATGTCTTGATTTTCAGCGTTGAAAATAGCTATGTCTTTTGTATCGAACTCGAATGCAGTTCATTATTCTTGAAGTCCAATTTAAAGTTAAACTTCCTCAGGAAATCAATTAAAATGATTAGAGGATCTCTTATATTAGCCACATATGCCATATGATGGTAACTGGCATTCCCAAAAGTGATGGTCAAGTTCATTTTTCCAAATATTTTGATTTCGTCTCCGATCACAGTCTGGAGATTAACGTAGGGCGGCGTCCAAATGATCTTCTCTTTTATTTCTTGAGCTAAATCCGTTCTAATGATGGTCACGTTGGCTCCCATGTCCAGAATCATCCGGCAGGTGGTGTTGTTAACTTGGCCATAGACGTAAAGTCCATTATCGCCACCATTCATCGATGGAACATGAAATACTGTAAATTGGGGCTCTTTAATTTCAGGCAACCTCCGCCCCGCGAGATGGACTTCTCTTAGTTTCCCTGCAGTGATAGTGAAGCCGGATGATTTCCTTTAGTTGGTCGTACAGGGCAGTTCCTCTTCACATGACCATCCCCTCAAGAGCCCCAGCACTTATTCTTCCGATCCTTTATTTCCATATTATTTTCCAGGCTGCGCAATCACTTTAAGATCCCTGCGAGACTTCTCTTCATTTCATTTTCATCAGCAGGCGTATCATTTAATGAGACTGCTCTTATGGTATGGCGGTCTTTACGGGAGGCTTGTTGGACTGCCTTTATCCTAAGTGCATAGCCTAAAGGTGATTCTACGTCTCTGATGTTGGCGGGTCTCAGCGCTTTTTGAATTTCTGGATCCCGAACAGCATCGATAGAGTACTGAAGAGCTAAGTCGTTTCGAGTGTCAGCATGACAGTCTGAGAATTCTAGGTGTGACAGTCTCTGAATGTCCGCTGCCAGCTCTTGCAAACTTTCGCCCGTTTTCTCGTAACAGGATTTTAGCTGGAGGCGACTATAGTCCTTAGAACACTTCTCTCTGAACCGTAGCTCCAGCGCTCTAGTCAGGGTCTCGAAGTCGTTCAATTCTTCTTTAGAAACATTTCTCAGTATATCGGCTGCATCTCCCCGTAATGCTGCTGTTAAGTGGACTGACTTGGCGGTAGAGTCCCAGCCGTTAGCTTCAGCTACGATGGAAAACTGCGTCTTATATACATGCCAGGAGGAACTACCGTCGTAGGTAGATAGCTTAATAAATTCCTGATTCTGGATTCTTCTCTCTTTCTTTTCAGTTTCCTGGGGCGTAGATTTTAACTTTTCTTCCACTTTTCTCTCCAGATCTTCTTCTATTCTCTTCAATTTACCGTCTATCTCTGAAAACCTTCCTTTCAGTTCCTGATCAAAGTTTTCTTTAACTTTTTCCTCGAAACTCCGTTCTATCCTCGTAACACTCTCTTCAACCTTCATAACATTTTCTTCTATCTTCATAGCTTTCTTTTCAAAATTCTCTTCTATTTTCAAAACTTTCTCGTCTATTCCATCTACTCTGCTTTCCATATCCGATAATTTACTTTCAATCACTTCCTTTACTGCCGAAATTTCTCTCTTCATCTCCTCTTGATTGCATTCAACTTTTTCTTGGATTGACTTAATTTCTCCCTAAACTTCACCCAAACTGTCTTTCATTTCCTTCATTTCTTCAGTCACGCCGTCTTTCAATTCTTTTTGTCCGGTTTCCATACTTTCTTTCATTTCTCTTTTTCCTGCTTTCATTTCATTTATCTTGGTAGCTAAGCTTTCTAGAAGTTTCTTCTTTTCCTGCTCCATAGCCCTAGTTATCACCATTCACCGACAATCCCACTTCTGACACCAGAAATGTTGCGTACTTGGGGGTTCGTGAGTTGTCCGAGAATGAAAGGCGAAACTTACAAAAATTCAATAAATTATTCACAGAAAGTTCTAGAAAAATACAGGTCTATAAACCAAGTATCAGCTTCAATTCAACCAGTAAACACAGCTTAAACAACAGCTGTCAATAGCTAATCCACAGTACAAACTGTATAGCAATAATACTTAAAGCGAGTCTTAGACCGTGGGCCATAAGCTAAAAATGTCATTTAAAAACAAGTTCGTTTCAACTTTTCGGGGGCAACTTGAAAATGTTGCTAATATATTCTTTTTAAGATAGGTAATGAAAATACCAAATGTTCTGGAAGTAAACTTGGCACATAAATTTGGAAAATTGGTTTCAATTTGAAGGAATTGAGTTTACATTTAGGATGCTGGTTTAAAGCAGTGTGTAATATATTTATGATAATACTGTGATTCGTTGAATAAATTTTAAAATATCTTGGACACAAGTGCTAAAATCATACTCCTGAGAAAAAGTACTAAAAAAGAGAAAAAAATTAATATTTAGTGGATCTGCAGATCAGGATCCTCAACGTCCTATTTTCATCACTCATTACTCATTAGATCATTGATAGTTTTTATTAATTCCACATTTATATCTATCATTATCATCATTAATTTCAACCTTTATCA
Organism: Salticus scenicus; assembly: GCA_963930645.1. Lineage (NCBI taxonomy): Eukaryota > Metazoa > Arthropoda > Arachnida > Araneae > Salticidae > Salticus > Salticus scenicus. The sequence goes on along the minus strand of OZ005649.1, from coordinate 115,317,240 downwards.
ATCCACTGCAGGATAAAGGCCCCTTCTAGGTGATTCCAATCTGCTCTGTTTTCTGGAATTCTTCTCCATTCTCTCTTCCAAACTTCACAATTTTATCTCTTCAACAACACACTGGTCTCTTTCTCGGCCTTTTGTTTTATCTCGGTATCCAAAATAGGAGTGGTGGTCAATCTATGATCATTTCTTCTATAAGTGTCCAGTCTAGCTCCATTTTAACTTAATTCTAGAAATAACATCAGTAACATTGGTTTGCTCGCTAATCTAATACAAATGCTTCGTTTTCTGTCTCTTCGGGTGAGTCCTAGCATGCATCTCTCTCTCTCTCTTTATTATATATATGTATACATATATATGACGGCTCGCGGCATAAACAGATACATTTCTGACGGGGGTTACCACTCCCCTTCAATTTTCCGCTGTCTATCTCTGTCTATATCTATCTCTCTACATATGTATATTTATATATTTTCCTAGAAATAGCCTTCTATTAATTCCTAGTAAATAATAAAAAGTTGTACCAAATTTCCTGCAAAAAGACAACATAACATATCGGAATTATTTTGTATAACTCTCTAAGCTAATTATCAATTCTATCGCAAAATTTTTCATAGAAAAACAGGCTTTTAAACATTCTAATAACATTTCATTATATTTAGTGTAACCATGCTAAAATGTATTTTTAATACATACCATCTATAGACCATAATGGTACAATATTCTTTTGTATGTTCCTCAAAAGGTGTCACCGTTATTATATACACCACTAAAAATGATACACCTAATTAATTATAACTCACTTACATTTCAACCTAATTTGTCATCATTTGAATGATTACAGAATATCATCGGAATTCTTTTGTGTGGTCCTGTAAATAAATTTAGCTTATACATAACTTTTTTTTTTTTTTTTTTTTAGAGAGAGAAATCATGCTTTTAAATATGTTTATAATATATGTTTAATTTCACTAAATGCAGCATAAACACGTTAAAATGCGCTTAGGTAAAAATTTGCTCATAGATTCTAATGTCATGAAATTATTTTGCGTATCTCTGTAAAAGAACAGCAGTAAAAACATTTCAACTTATTCTATTTTTTTCAAAAATAATTGTTTGAAATTTAACAAAATTTGGATGATTACATGACATTGTCGAAATACTTTTGTAAGGTCCTGTACATTAATTCTGAAGCCTAAGTACACATATTTTCTACAGAAATCATAAATTTAAGCATCTCAGTAATGTATGCTAATTTAATTTCATTGAATACAGATTAACGAAGATAAAATCAGATTAAACGAAATTCACCCCATAGGCCATAATGATAAGAAAATGTTTGGTGTATCCCTCTACACGATCCATGAATAATCTATACATAAAAAAAAATTACACAACTATTTTTATAGAGTCTGAACATTTATACCAACTTGCAAGTCAATCGGGGATTTTTGCGGCCGCTATCGCGGTACAAATTCTGTCCATAAGCAGTAATGATAAAAAATACTTTGGTGTGTCCCTGTACACGAACAATAAATGGAATACACACTTAAACTATACTCGTTCCGCGTGGTTTATGAGCATGTGTACCAAATTGCAAGCCAATAGCGTGATTTTTGCGGCCGCTATCACGCGAGAAACAGACACACAAACAGAACCCAAAAATTTTTTGAGTCTCTATATCCCTTTAAGACCGGGAACATTTTTACTTTAAAGAATTACATTCTTCTTTTTTTGCAAACTGAAAGACAAATATGGACTATAACCAACATTTGTTGATTGAAAATTGTACTTTACTCTTTCTGCTAATTAGCTCGATCGTTTTTTTCCTGATTTTATTGCATACGACTGTTCCAGATGCAAAAATGTGAGTAGATGTCTAACCCGTACAAATGTACGCTTTCGGTCGGAAAGGGATATGGAGGCCTCCACTGACGCTTCGGTAGTAATTTAGCTACATGTCAGAGTAAAACTTACTGTGTAACACTTTCTATGGTAACCTATGTTCTTGTCTAAAGACAGTTTGGACAGTTCATTAATTTGAAGAAGAAGCAAATCGGTAGATATTTTTCTTTCACGAATATTTAAAACTTTCCACTGATCAGCAAACAATCTCACTTCAGCCCAGCTTATTTGAGAAAAACACGTCACCTTTGAAAGTATCTCATCTCCGATGTACAAACAATAAGTAATTTCTTCTGATATTATATTACCTGTAATAATTCTACTTAAAAATAAAGGGAAAAAAAGAGTAATAAAAGAATTCGATCAAAATGGTAATAATACGCAAGATAATGATGTCGAGAGAAAGTTTACATCTTATTTGAGAAAAATACTACATTTTTGAATTTACCTCATTCACGATATATAAAAAATACGTCATTTTTTTCTCACATTATATGAAATGTAAAGATTACTTAAAAATACACGAAAAGAAAGCAATAATAGAATTGGATGAAAATGTCAACAATAGGGCAGTTCCTTGTTTGTAAACAAACATCTCAACTTTTATGAGTGGTTGGCAAAAAGGCTTGGGATCTCTTGATTACTTGATTACTACCAACGGAAAATCAATGGTGGGCGGGGCGCGGGAAAGTCGAGCGCGCTTTTTTGCCAACCACCAGACGTCACGAGGAAATGCTCTATACTCAAGATAATGTAAACATAAATAAACGTAAACAAATCATATCAAATGCTAGCGCGCGCCGTAACAGCAGCTGTCATTGGGCTAAAAATAACAGCGAAAAGGAAATTACTGTTATGATTGGAGGATAAGCGAATGAATGAGTAGAGAATTTGACTATATCTAAGTGTAAGTAGGATAGCAGGACCGCAGAAGCGTCAAATTTGTAGAATTAATTTAATTAATTTTAAAATAATGTGCACATCTTCAGACCAGAACATTGCGAATTCGTTGATAATAGAATATTCTTTTAATTTTAACATTAATTTGAAATTGCCCCTCGATGATTGAAACGGATTTGAACGATATCAACCTATGGCCCACGGCCTATCTCTTTCAAAGAGGCTCAAAACAATGCAAGCATTAGCGAAGCTGGCAGAGAACTGAACTAGAGTTGGCGAAGAAAACAGCCTTATATACCCCTGTAGAAAAGTGTGGAAAGTTCCAGAAATTTCCGTATCTCATCAGCCAATGAGATTAGAGCTTCCATATTTGGTATATCCCTAATAAGGATTTTCTCGCCAAGGTCGCCAAAAAATCGTCAAGGTGGGAAAAATCGCCAAATTTTGCGCCAAATCCATTACCTGCCTTATTGGGGCTTTTTATTGCGTTTTTAAGGGAAAATAAGGCTATTTCAACGCTAAAACGACTAGAAATGCACAGAACTACTGAAATGCACTTACAGAAATGCACTTACAGAAATGCACTTACTAAGCCTCTCTAAAAAAATTTATACAAAAATAAACACAATTATCTACAATTTTGTAACAATATATATATATATATATATATATATATATATATATATATATATATACACATTGAATCAAAATGCAAATGAAAAAATTAATTCATTTTAATTTTCCTCCTCATTCTAACACAAATTTTTCTACTTAGAAAGCAATAGTTTTTTTTCTTTCTTTCTTTCCCCCCCCCCTTTTTTTTTTTTTTTTTCGTATCCTAAAGCGAGTATTATTTTTTAGTCAAAGATCACTTATAGTGTACAATAAACGGAATAAATATATGTAGGTACTTAAATAAATTTAACAGAAATAAATGGTAAGGAAGAATTTGAAAAAAAAAATGGGTTCAACATATTATGGTTAAATAAAATATAATGAAATATAACAAATATACATGAATATATTTTAATAATCTGAAAATTTTTAACTTAAACGAAAAGCAGCCATTCAAATCCTTAATCACGTTGAATGTTTATAGTTTCAACGTGATTAAGGTTTTGATAATGAAGCACTTGAAAAAATTTCTTTTAAAACTTATTCTATTACCTACCTTTTTTCTTAAATCGAAGGATAAAAGATGATTATGAGTAAATAAATGCGGTTGGAAATATTTTATTTTTATGAATTACACGCTTCAGAATTTTTATGCATGCGTTTATATATTTTTTTTCTAAATTTCTTATCAAGCTAAAGAATTTCTTTTTAAGTCTTTTTAATAAATTACTCAAATTAAAGAATGAAATACTTATTATCCTTATTTATTTCTAAAAGTTGATAAGAATAAGAAAAAAAAAATCCATCGTCTTTATGGATCCAGAATTTTTTAAGCAATTAATGAAAATTTAAGCCTGCATTATTTCTAATCTTACAGATAAGGTTGGAATTATCTATTGTACAGTTTTTCTCTTCTTCAATGTGCATTTTAACATTTTTCCGTGGGTTTCAAAGTAATATTATACCAACTACATGTAACGTTTCATTTTCCAATAATTCTTTTCCGTGAAATATTTTAGTAAATTAAACGTATTTAATTATTTATTAAATAAATAGTTTAACACTGTATTTGACATGCATATCTCTTTTTATGGAATAAGAAGTGATCATAATCCAGTTCTCTCTCTCTCTGTATATATATATATATATATATAACTTATTTAAACAATGAATGCAAACTCGTTGGAATGAAAATGAACCTCGTTAGACAAAAAATATGTCAAATGCTTTTGCTTCTCCACTGCAGATCATTGTTGATATGAATGGATTATACCCGGTACGCAGTTATGCTTGTCTGGGACAAGCCTTTACGATGATCGGGAATATCATGGAATAATTTAACAACCGAGCTAAACTTGCATGGAAAACATTCCGTAAAAATATCTCTATATCCAAAAGCGACATCCCAATTTGAAAAGAAAAGTTTTTGATTAGTGCATTTTGCATGTTTTAAGTTAAGCTTCAGAAACTTGAACATTAATGTGTAAAACCTTAAAAAAAAAAAACATCAAACAACCCAGAGATGTATGGAGAGATGCATGTTAGGGTACCCGAAGGGACAAAAAGCGAAAAACTTGTATTAGAGAGCAAACCAATGTTACTGATGTTATTTCTAGAGTTAAAAAGTTAAACCTGGAGCTGGGCTGAAAAACTTGACAGAAGGAATGATAACAGATGGTCCCACCAAGTCCTATTTTAGATACCGAGATTTAAGAAAATACCAACGAGGACCAAAGACCTATGTGTCGTTAGAGAGATGCAGTTTGTAAGAGTAGAAAGGAAAAAAAAATTGCATAAAGCAGGGCAGATGGGAATCATCTAAGAGAGGACTTCATCCTGCAGGGAATTAATAAAGGTATGAAATTGATGGTGATATATAATTTGCATTCTGCATGCATATAATTTCAAAATTTTCTGATGAATAAATATAATTATGTATTTACTTATATATATATATATATATATATATATATATATATATATATATATATATATATATATATATATATATATACACTAATTTCAAATTTTATAAATCTTTTTCACTTTTTTTTTTTTTTTTTTTTTGTAATGCTTATTCTTCATTTTTCATAGTATTAAAAAATACTCAATTACAGGAACTAATTCACCATTTTTTTAATTTTATTTTTCTTTATATATTTACTTTTTAAGAAAGGTACTTACCGACAGAAGTATTTTCTTTATAAAGTACAGCTATTGTTAAAAGAAAATTTTTTACTGCTTATGGAGCATAAGACATGTTTGACTTTAGGCTTGCTTAGTAAAAACATTGATGTAACAAAATGTTGTTTTATAAATAAAAATATTTTCTCTTGCATTAAGTTTGTTATCCTCTTTTTAATCTTTATACTGGGATAAAATGATAGAAAATAACAAAATTATGATTTTTTTTTTTATTACATATTCAAATATACATATTTCTACAGTTTTAAAAATTTAAAAATAACATAATTTTTGAATATTTTATTAATTCAGACATATAAAAAAAAAAAAAAATAATAATAATAATATTTGATCGTCTTCTAACTAACCATTTTAGGAGCATCTGGTTTTATGACTTATTTACAAATACAGATATATTTTATATATGAATGTAATAAATTATATGTTTAAGGTAATACTTAGTATTTGTGCAGATAAGAATTATAACTCAATCTTATTAAAGTACACTTTAGGACACCAAGAAGGAGCAATGCAAATTGGACAAAAATTGACAGGCATACAGGTTTCAATGGGAAATGCAAATTTTAAAGTTTGCCTGCCATAGAATGAACATGTGACGCTTCAGCGCATCTTTACTGCGCAGCAGGCAGACTATTTAAGAGAAGAAAATTTTACGTCAGGTCATAAATTCTTTGAGGATTTTATTCCATCTATTCAGATAGACAGTAACTGTGCCTGGTACACAGGTGCGCAAACGGAAAGAGAGATCTGAAGATGCCCTGAGCAACAGTTTGCTATAGAGCATTTTCAGATGACGTCAAAGCCTCAAGTGTCGTCTGCTCAAATCGTAACTGTGGGGCACACAATAATACGTGTAGATACTTTTATTTTATCTCTATAACAAAAACTTCTTTCAATCAACCGCACTGGAATTGGTTGTACTATTGTAAACTTTTATATGCATTGAAATCACTACTAGTGTAAGCAGATGTCCTATAGACAGAATATTTTCCAACAGATCACAAATTGACTGGAGGAAACAGTTGATCGCTGTTAACAGTTACTAATGAATATGGATCTACATTATCAATTAGTTTATTTTCTGAGTATATCTGTTTTTGTTTGATCATTAAGAGTTTCGATATATTTCGCCGTATTAAAAGACGAATGTTTGCCTTTTAATAGCGTTACTAAGGCCGTTGCCAAGGGTTTGGTCACGTGACTGAAAATACTCTATGGTTAGAATTTTAAAATGTGTTTGTACGGAGAGAGAATAGGCTATTGTTGTTCCTGAAGTGGGAGATAATGCTAATATAGCCAGCGAGCGTCAATATAATGCATGAATTAGAATTTTCATGGATTGCGGAACACATGCTTGTCTAATGCGCAAAATTTAATTGATAAATTGAAAAGCTTTGTGTTTTAGCCATTGTAATTTAAACAAAATGAAAATTTTGTTTTATATTAAATACTTTACATATTGTATAAAATAAAACATTTATATACTGTTTGGTGTGATGTTAAAAGATAAATTTACAGGAATAAGTTAGCAAATCTTTCAAAAAAAAATTTGTATATCATGCATAAAATATATAAATGTATAAAATTTATTATTAAATAGTACTTTCGTTATTTTTTAACGTAATGACCTTTGACGTTTTACAAACTTTACTTTAATGAAAGTTGATTAGATGCATGAATGGCTACCTAAATATTTTCATAAATAAGATTTTGAAAGATTGTTTCATTTCTCTTTCATTTCTACAGTATATAAACAAAGTATTTTAGTTTCATTTCTTTAGAACATATGTATGATGTTGTTTTAAATTTCAGCTATCTTATTGTTTATTTCTTAACAAAGAAAATGTACTAGCAAACACAAACACAACATATATGAAGTTTCTAGGTATATATATTACAGCTTGTAGAATATTCGAAGAACAGTTTATTCAGATTGATACAGATAGAAAAATGTGAAAATAAATAAAAGTAAAAATAAGTGTAAAAAATAAAACATGTATTGATGAAAATATATATTCACATATTATTTAAAATTTTATGCTTCATAAAAGTTAGATAATAAATTGTAGTAGAAAACCCATAAAAAAGACTAAAAATGATTTCACGTCTGCAAAAATTTCGAACAAGTATCCTATTTGGCTATTCTATAACTGTGATTTTTATCTGCAATTGCTAATGAAAATTATTTTAATATTAATTTTAATTAATCAAATTTTCTAATGTGATTTTATTTTTTATTCGTCTACCTGCTAATGTAAATAAACATACTACTTCAATTTATCGTAAATTAATATAATGTAATCTATTATAGAATTTTTTTTAAATATATTATTTTCATTATTAAAAATTGGCGCTGCATAGAAGTTACATAAAAAGGATGGAAATTTTAGATGGACATAAAAACATATTTTAATAATAAGAAATGTTATTCATAATTGAATTTCTTTGAACTAATAAATGAGGGATAATGTAACTTCGAGAAAATGTTTCGTTTTTAACACACTTTTATTAAAACTCGAATAAACGACTACGTCAGAAACGCCAAAGAAAAATATTGGAATTTATTTACTTAATTTATTAACTTTTATTAACTTGACATGATGTAATATTAACGTATGTAACGGAATCTAGCAATTCAATTTTCGGCCACTTCTGGACGTCAGATGGACATGAAATTTTGCGCACGACTTCATAAATAATGAGGATACTATACGTGTATTTCCAGGCGCCTATCTTATTAGGGACATGTTATAGGTGCAAAGAAAAAATCTATTTATATAAAACTCTATCGTATAAGGTATTGGATTTAGCCGTACTTGTATAACGTGGAGTGGCAATTTTTTTTTTTTTTTTTTTTTTAATTAAAGATTCAAAAGTATGTAGTTATTTCTGAAACCTTTAATTTGAACAAAAAGTCAACCCCCCCCCCCACACACACACACACTCATTTTGAAATTAGATAAAAATTTTTAAGTATAATTATAAATTAATAATAGCAATTTCCAAAATGAAATAAATAAATAAATAAATAAAATAACATAAATTGCTATCTATAACTAGAACTCAAGCGTATCTATCATAAACATTTGTTAGTTATACGAGAAAAATAATTTTTATGAAGCAAAATTGAATACTTTCAACCGCAAATCACTCAGGTGTATGATAGAAGCTTATACATAAAGTAATCAACTATTTCGTTTGATAATTTTAAAGTTATTTAATACTAGCAGGCTACGCCCGCTTCGCTGGTCACTATACTTAAATGTATTTTCGAAAGAATTAAATTAATATTTTTTTATACCACTTTATAGACAAAAACTAAAAAAAAAAAGAAAGAAAAAGAAAAGAAAAGAAAGAAACAGAAATTGCTCCAAACCTGTCTTCGGGTACCCGCTGTCTACGGCAGCTCTTTTCCCGCCCGCACTGCATCAGGTCTAGGTTTCCCATGCCTGCAGAAAGATATTTCCCGGGCACTTCAATCTGGATATTTATCGACGACAGGGGGGATATGCTACTATTTAAGAACTACGATTTTAAAGGTGACTGTATTTCATCATCTATTAAATGTTTTAGTTTTGAACCATACATTTTATAGCCCATGCTATTTACACTATATTACGTTTTGAATCCGACCAATGTAGTAAAATAAAATAAAATAAAAAAAAAAGATTAATAAATAAATAAATAAATAAATAAATAAATATATATATATATATATATATATATATATATATATATATATATATATATATATATATATATATATATATATATATATAAACAAATAAATTTTAATCAATTTAATCCTTTTACTATGTATATACTACCATTTTTTCCGATAAATACTGTAAATAATAAAAAAAATAATAATAAATAAAAGTTTTTTCTTTTAAAGGAAATAATTAAAAAATGAAAAATAAGAAGTTGTTCTACTATAAAAAAAAAATAAACATAACTGTTGTAAATACGTTTTTAAATTTAAAACTAATTATACTTAATTCTTTCTACTTCATTACGATTTTATTTTCGATAAATATAACAAATTAAAAAAAGAAAAAAAAATCGCCTTCAAATGAATGTATTAAACAAAAATAATCTGGTGTGTCACCCACACGACTTTCTTTTACCCTGAAATTTAATACTATAAATACAGGTTGCAGATTAAAAGGTAAGATAGCGAGTACTGTTATGTAAACCTGCGTTAAACAATTCATATTAGGCTTCTGAAGAGTTTTATATGATAATTAGTTCTGTGTGAGGGTGGCTACCGCCCCCCTCAATCCCCCGTTTCATTAATGCACCTACATTTATATAGAATTTAATTCGGTTATTAAAAAATAATTCTGTTTTTAAAAAATAATTTATTAATATTATAATTTAAAAACAAAATCTTTTATGATAAAGCAGACGATTTCCATATTAGAGAAGTAGTATAACACCAAATATCTAAAAAAAAGCCCATTTTATTCTCAATATTAAAAAAAAAAAAAAAAAAAAAAAAAAAAAGCGATTTTTTTTTGTTAAAAGTAAAAAAAAAATCAATAACTTTGCTTTAAATTATCGCATATCGATGGTTCAACCATTCGTTTTAAAGGTATTGGCGAGCTCTTTTGAAAGATACCCATCATGAAAATTTTCTCCCCTCGAGGGGGGACTTCCCCCCCAGGGGGGGAGGCGAGGCTCCTACCTACACAAAAAATTTTCCCCAGTTAACTATCTCTACTACAAAAAATATATATTCGTTTCATTTGGTTTAGTGCAGTCTATAGACGTTAAACTCTACTTACCTGCAATTTCCCCCATAGACGTAATGTATTAGAATTCTTTTGATTGTCCCTGTACACGAACCATTTGCTTGATCTTAACGAAAAGCTTACTGTAGCATCCCTATATGATACACATTTAGAATACCAAGTTTGAACTTTCTGCGATAATTTGTTTTTGAGATATGCTGATAACAGACACACACACACAGACAGACACACACGCAGACATACACACAGACCATTTGCTAAAAGCATGATTTTCGTATTCAGGGGACCTCAAAACGTGTAAATATAACAAAATCTCGCATTCGAAAATTTGACCCAAAAACAATACTTTCTCTACCTTATGGGTCAGAGAAAGTAATAAGTTGCGTAATAGCCGTTGCTAAGATACGCAGAAGATTGAAGCAAAAGAATAAATCTATGAAAAATGAAACAATGAAGCCAATATTTAAAATCGGAAAAACATTAATTAAAAAAATTCAAATTCGAAATTCGAAAAAATCTCGATGAGGTGCACACCTGCAGGGTCCCAGGTACCTATATACTAAATTTGGAAGCTCTGCGATCAGTAGTGTGAGCAGCAGAGCGCAGACAGACACACAGACACACACACAGACACGCACACACAGAGACACTTCTCTTTATTTATATAGATTAGGATAAACCATTTGTTTAGTAAGCATTTTTCAAACATTAAGATTACTTGCATTTAACAAGGAGGTATGTTGCTCGCCAACTGCAAATGTAGTGTTTTTTTTTTTTTTTTTTTTTAACCTTTAGCACCAAATACTGCTTTTTAGCTCACATTTCAATAAAAGCGTGTATTTTAGTTTTTAAAAAGTGTAATTTTATCATTAGTGTTCAAATCGTAAAATATAACAGTTTTTAGTAGTTTGTCTGTGTCAACTCAACAACTAAGAATATACCAATGAATTAAAAGTCATGTAAACAGTTTTCTGTATTTTTTAGGGACGATCAAAGATTAGGAAATGAATGATTTTCCCTTTAGTGGCCTTACACCATTTATATTTCCTAAAATTGTGCATCGCAGAAATTACTTCTTGTTTTGTCTTAGCATTTAAAGTTACTACACTGAAATATATTTAAATTTGACGCATATCGTAACATCTTAGAATAATGTAAAACTATTTATTACGAAATTATATTTTACGTAAGGGTTTCAAAAAGTAAGGTAACAAAAGCTCTGACGGGTGTGCAAATTATCCGTGTGTAAAAGAAATCCCTCTGAAGATAAAGAAGACAAACACAGGAATCAAACGATGCTGGTGGATGGAGCTGGTTGTTCAGTAATATGACGTAATCTTAGTTAGAAGATGGCTGCGCTGACGGAATCATGGTCCGAGATTTAAATAAGAAGTGTGATAAGGTTTTTGCGTTTAAAGAAAAATCACCCATCTGAAATTAATCGACAATTGTTAGAAGTGTACAGTACAAGTGTTATGTCACGAAATAGGCATGGCTTTGATGCACGGAATTTGACAAAGGCAGAACAGATGTGCGAGATGAAGAAAGAGCAGTGCGACTAAAAGCGACCACTGCAGATGACAATGCTTCCCGTGCCGAAGCTTTAATTCAAGGGGATTGTGGTATTATTCTGAGTAAAATCCCACAAGAACTCAATATATCGGACAATATTGTACACACAATATTGTTCATCAACAATTGGTCTATAGGAAGACATGTACTCTTTGGGTACCGAGACAGCTCATTGCGGATAGTGAACCACCCCCCTTACAGTCCCGATCTCGCACGAAGTGATTTCCATCTTTTTGGACCTTTAAAGAAGCACTTTGAGGTCAGAATTTCAGAACCGGTGCTGAGGTTTAGCAAGTCGTCTTAATGTGGTTGCAGAACTCTGACGCTGATTTCTTTCGAGGGTTTGGTGTACCGATGGGACAAATGCCTCGATAATTATGATGATTATGTAGAGAAGTAATGTGTACCAGTGCCTTCCTTCTTTGTATATATATTTTTTATTTCCTGAAAACTTTTACTCCGAATGGGCTTGTTACCTTACTTTATAAAACATCCTCGTATATCAAAACCCTTCATTTGTAGTAAAATTTAATTAAAGATCAAAATATAAGATTTTATTTTTCAAATAATTTTTAATGAAACATTTGAAATATTCGACTGCGAAGAGCATTTAGTTAAATATGAATTAAATTTTCTTTAGATATCTTTACAATTCTAAGCAGAATTTTCCAAATTAGTTGAATTAAGTTTAAAATTTCTGATTCTTCTATATTATTAGAACTAACCAGTAGTTTAAATTGCTAATGTGAAAAATGTTTTACGGCAATTGTGCAAATAAGATTAGATAACATTCATCGCTTTTAAAAGGTTATAGACATTTAATTGAAAAGTAAATTCTAAAAGCTTGACACTTCGTTACATACATTTAGTTTATATAACACAAGAATTATTGTATAACGCCTGTTACATTAAACTTTTCCAATTATATTATATTTGTATTACAGATCATTTTATGTAGATCCGTACCCAAGCAGCACCGAAACGTTCTCTGAACGTTCAAAAATTGTTCTGCAAACACGTTCTGAGAACGTTCACTCTGAACGTGTTATAGACGTCTATTTGTCCATCTTGAAGACGTACAATAGTACGGTTCAGAGAACGTTCAATGAACGTGTAACTATCACCATCGGTGTTATAGAAGCGTTCTGAGAACGTTCTATGTATACGGTCTCAGAACGTTCTAAACGTTTTTAGAACGTTTTCAAAACGTTATACACAATTTCAGAACGTTCTAGAAAACGTATTGTAAACGTTCTAAAATAGTGTAGAAACGTTCTGAAAACGTTCTATACACACGTTCTCACAACGTTATGTAAACAATTTTTGAACGTTCTTTGTACGTGCTAAAAATGTCTTTCATGTATAAGAAAATGGAAGAACTCGCAACAATTGTTCCGGGTCGAAAGAAGACACGACCCTTCGTCAGACGAACATAGTAGGCACGAGTGCTGAAAATACAAGAGTTACGTTTCAGTTTTTCTTGCAGCATTCGTGCCTACTTTGTTCGGTTGATGAAGGGTTGTGTCTTTTCTCGACCCGGAACAATTGTTGCGAGTTCTTCCATTTTCTTCGAGTTCTTGAATTTTATAGTGTCTATTCAAAATTCTGCACTTGTTGTTTACTTATTTTTTTTTTTCTTTTTTTCCTTCCTTTCCTTATTTATCTTTTCTTTTCTTTTTGTGTAGTACATTGTAATATGGTATAACAAACGATCAAGTATTTTGAATATTCTGGATAAATATTTGAATTAAAAAACAAATAAATAAATTCAAGATTTGGAATATTTTGAAAAATTTTAAGATATATGCCCCCTGCTAACTAATTATTATTCCCCCCTAGATTTTGCATCATTATAATTTAACAATAGAATATAACCATATTTGGATATTAATTTTAATAAGTTAAGCAAAAAAACTTAAATATATTTTTATGTCTAAATTTTGAAACTTACTACAAACTTTTAGCATTCAAACCCAAAATTTTTTTTATTAAATTTTAAATTATCAATGGAATCTCAAATTAATGCCCAGATATGTTACATATTCTATTTTTAAACTATAATAATGCACAATCAATGGAAAAGAAAAAAATAAAAATTAGTTAAAAGAAGTACCCAAGTGTACAAAATTAAAACAATAAACTGTTTCCTCGTTTTCTTTTTTTCCATATAATTCTTAAACAAATAAACACAGAAGTATAAAATTTGGATAGCATATTTTTTAAAATACCATAAATCGAATTTTATATAACTTTAGCATAAGTAATAATTTTTAAACTAAAAATCAGTAAATTTTTCTCAAAAGTAAACTTTGAAAAAATGAAAAATTTCAGCAATTTTAGAAAAGAAAACTTAATGAAAAATGGTCATGAAGGTGCATTACAGATAGGTTAAAGATGTACGTGCATCCATATTTTATTTGTAGATTAAAACCGTATATTTCTTAGTCATTTATTTTCTTTCTTCTTTATTTTTTCGTGTGTGATTTTTTTTTTTTTTTAAATTTTACATAGAAACATGAAAATCGGATAAAACGTCCATTATTAAATTATTTATCAACGTTTTTATTATTCTAGTGATGGTCACAGTTTATACAAATTAGTAATTATTATTATTTTTTTTTTTCAAAAATTCCGTTATAAAAGTAAAAGAAAAATGAACACAGAAAGAAAAATCAGGATTTTGTTTTTAACATTTGAAGGCATGTGCGTCTTCACCTGTCTATAATGCATCATTAACACATTTTTTTATTAAGTTTTCTTTACTAAAATTGTTGAAATTTTTCATTCTTTCCAAAGCTTACGTTTGAGAAAAATTAATAATTATTACTTTAAAATTGTTGTTTATGCCAAAGTTATGTAAAATTCGATTAATGATATGATAACGAACATGCCAGCCAAATTTTATGTCCATGTGTTTATTTGTTTAAAAGTTATGCACAAAAGAAGAAAATAGGAAAGCAGGTTTGTTCCTTTAATTCTGAACAGCGGTGTATTTTAAATACATTTAAAAATATAAAAAATAAAAATTATTATTATTATTTTGTTTGTTTTTTTTATTTAAATAAATTCCGTGAAATTTCCTTAATATTTTCATATTTCAAATCATGCGTATGCAAAATTTATTTAAATTATTGATTTTGAGTTTATAAATTTTACATATACCATGCAGTGAAATATAACAGTATAAAAAGTGGTAAAACTTTTTGAAAAATAAATAATTAATTAATTAAAAGTTTATTCTGCAAACAAAACAAATAATAAAATAATAATAATAAATAAAATAAAATAATTTAAAACATTTAGAAATATTAAGAATCACCTTCATATTGTTTGTCTATGTTTTTTTTTTCTTTTCTTTCTTTCATTTTTCTTACTTTTGGATTTTGTGATTCATTTGTATGTACGTGTGCCTTTGTGTTATAAAATTTTACGTACATGTCTTCAAATATAATAACATACAGTATTTTCAATTTTTTTTTTTTTTTTTTTTTTTTTTTTTGAAAACTATAATTAAAGAAAACTGAAAAGTTTTAAGATGCTCCTTACCGAATAATTATTATTTTTCCCTTTGATTTTACAATAATATATTTTAACAATAGAACCTAAACATATTTGGGTAATTGCGAATTTCTTGTTAAGTTAAATTTATATATATATTTTTATAAATATATATATATATATATATATATATATGTTTAAATACTGAAACTTATGGCATTCAAACATAGAACTATTTTTAAAACTTTAACTTAACAATGAATTCACAAATTAATACCTAGATATGTAATATATTCTATTGATAAAGAGTAATAATGTACAAATGATGGGAGAAAATAAAAATATTTAAGAGAAGTATTTAAAAAAAGTTAATTGATTAAACTGTTTATTTATTTTTAATTTAAATCGAATTTGTGAAGTTTTAATTTTAAAGTATTGATTTAGAGTTTATGAATTTTACTTACAGATGCATTGAAATATAACAATATAAAATATGATAAATTTCTTGAAAATCTTTTAAATATAAAATAAATAAATTTTAAAATTTAAAATATTTTTAAAATTTTTAGAGAGCCGGCTGCTAACTATATTTTCCCTTGATTTTACAATACTACAGTGTAACAATAAAATTTAAACAAATATACTTAAATATATCTAACATTAAACTGTAATAATACAAAATCGAATGCGGAAAAAAATAATAATAATAAATAATTAAAAGGTAGTTAGCATGAAAAATTTAAAAAATTAAAGTTTTCAAATTATTATTTTTATTTTTATTATTATTACTCTTTATTTGTTTATTTTTTATGGTTTTTGAAAACTTTAATTTATTTAATTTTGTTAAATTTTAATGCAGATTTAGTCAAAACTATGCAAATCCTAGATTATACATATGAAAATTGTGTAGAATGAACTTATCTGTAATATTGTATCCAAATGTCAGGAAGAAATCTTAAACTATGACGGCAGAAAAAATTACCGTTATCTATCTTTGACCTTAGAGTTCGTGTTCGTAGTTGCTGTTCTGGCAAACCCAATAAAAATTTCACAGTTTGGCGAATTTTTTCGTTATTTTTTAAGATTCAAGATTTAGCAAAATGTATGTCTTTTTTATATTACTTATTGAAAAGGAATGAATTTTAGATATATTTATTATTTTTATGAGAAATACAAAACTCAAGATTTTTATTCAGATTATTATTATTTTTTTTAATATTACGTGTTATTGTACGTGTTATTATTACGTATTATAATATTTTACAAAATAATTGACGTTTATTATGAAGTAAAATATAAAAATTTGATCGTAACTAAAATAATCGCATGCCTGCTTATATGAATCAATTACAATAAATTACAGGAAATGTTAAACTAGTGTCTTGTGACTATCATACAATTCTTTTCTTTATTTTCTAATACAATTCACATAGTTTAGATCAAATCACACATTTTACACAGTAAAATTGAAAAACAAAATAAAATAAATAAATATATAATAATAATATTAACATTTTTTTTTTTTTTTTTTTTTTTTAATAAAAAAAATATCGATAACTTTGTTTTACATTATCACAGATAATTGATTCAACCGTTCGTTTTAAAAGATATCAACGAGTAATTTTGAAAAAATATTATAAAAATTTACACACCCGAGGAGGGGGGAAGGATTGCTATTCTTCCTGTTAAAAGTCTTCATGTTCACCGTTAATATTTTTAAAAAATCAGTTTCACAATGTTCAACTAAAGAAATCCCTATTGTGTGTATTTATAAGAAATTTTTTCCTCTATTGTAATATTAAAAATTTTGAAAAAAATAAATGACAGCGCGACCTGTTGAGCGTTATATGTGTAAAAAAAAAAAAAAAAAAAAAAAAGGCTAGGGGGGGGGGGGGGGGGTAATAATCACTAACTGATATCAAGGAGGAGCTAAATATAAGTTTGCAGGAAATTCTGTTCATTAGTTTTTGACCTAGAGTTGACACAAGATTCTTATCACACATATCCAGACACACAGACAAACTGGCATTTTCTAAGAAATATCAATTTTTTATTAGAACATCTTAAAAAGGGAAAAATCTATCGGAACGCGAAAGTCAAAAATATTTCCGAATCAAACCTTTCTTCTTTTTATTATAGAAGAGTGTAATAAATAAATAAGGAAAACAAAATTTTCAGCTACTTTTTTTTATTGTTTCAACTTCTAAATTTACAATATCATAAAGATCATTTACAACGTATGATCACTGTTTATTATTAAGTTTGTTACTTACATAAGAAAAAAAGCACTAGATTTGTGAAAATGTTCAACTTCCGGTTTTCGATAAATATACACGTTTTGTGACTTCTGAGTATGATTTGGCTTTTTTGGTACTTGAAAATGACTGTGAGTTCGTTAAAAAATAAATAAATAAAAATAAACGGGGACGCGGTTTCTCACAAAGCAATTGACGCAAAGTAACATAACATTTGAATGGACCGGGAATTAAATTAGTGCTTTAGCATTTAAGATATTATCGTCCATCATGTGACGCTGATATAATGTGAACCCATTTAAGGAAAGATTGTATCACAGCTTGTTTGATACATAAATGCACTAACGTTATATATGAGATCAGCATTATTTATATCTCTGCTGATTCAATTTGGGTGCATATCGGTCGACAGGTGCCTCTGCTATGTTGCAATTTAATCTTGCTAACGGGAAGGCAGTATATCAATTTCTATGATATTTAAAGCCATCGCATTTCGTTTGTGAGATGGCTATTGTAAAGTTAAATAAAGTAATTTTCCATATCGTCTATGTTAGGTAGCGCTACTACGTTGAAGTTTTACCCGTTTAGTTAAAATTTTATTTCAATTTCTGTCATTTAAATGCACCAAACTCAGTATGTGAAAAATATATTATTAAAATTTATTCTGATTGAATTCGGATATAAATTGGCAAACAAGTTGTGCTACTATTACTTTCTACGATTTCTAGATGTCTACATTTAAGCATCTATTGCTGAAAATTACACGAAATTACATATATAAAAACTTTATTATATGAAAGTAAATTGGTTAAAATTCTGTATATGTTAATCGTAGGTAACGCTGTTCATATAGAATGATATAAAAGAAAGTTTTGTGATGGTCCCAGAATAAGTAATTTTGTATTATAACTGAGTCACTGAACGAAAAAATAGTTATATTTTTATTGATACGAGTATAATACAGAAATTATTTATTTTTTAGTAATAAATTAGAAAAATAATTCGGACCTCATAGTTTATAAGAAATTTTCCATCTCTACTTCACTATATTGTTTAATTTAGTGATAAACCCTAGAGATAATGCCTTAAAATATGCTTGATTTCAAATGAAGAAGAAGAAATCTCCCGAAATCTATCTTTAGAGCTTTATATGGAAAATAAAAGTTTAAAATAGGTTATTTTTTAAATAGCTCTTATATCGTATAAAAATTTCGTGCACATTATATGCTGTGTAACAAAATGCATAGAAAGAAAAAAAATTCATACTATTGAATATTTACAAGGAGCAATTTCGAATTATATGTCATATTTTTTCGAAAAATATTTGTGAGACCCTTTAAAACAATCATTAATATTAGTAATAACATATACTACACGTTTTATTTTGCCAAATCGCAATAAATATGCCAAAATGATATCCATTCCTGCTTCCTGTAGTTTTGCAGATGGCCGCAGATTTTTAACACATGTGGTGGTATAATCTGCTGATTAGGCGAAATGCACTTTATACATTTACACCCGCTTTTGATTCGGAATTTTTATACTATTTAAAAGTAATCTTTTTCTAAACTAGTATATTGCGGTCATTACAAATCTTTCTTTTATGCTTTTCTGTACAAGTACATGATATTTATTAAAATTATTATTTACCAAAATTATTTTTCTGTAATGAATACAGGCGATTTTCATTTGAAAGAAGTAAAACATTAAGCATACAAAAAAAAAAAAAAAAAAAAAAAAAAAAAAAATCTATGGTATACAGAATATATTTTAGGAAATGTGTTTTATAAATAAAAAATGTAAAAAATTTATAATATTGTTTTAAATTTTCACAGATTTTTAGGATTCAAGCATTCGTTTTAAAGGTGTGGATGACTTTCTTTGTAAAACACACATGTTGAAATTTTAACCCATAGGAAAAGGCGATGCCCTACACAAATCAACCCTAGATTTTTTTTTCTAGTTGACTATTACTATTAAACACACACACACACACACATATATATATATATATGTATATATTACATAATTTCAATATCACATTTTTATACTATTTTAGTTTAGAGCATTTATAAGTAATAGAAATTAAGCTATTGCTTTTCCGTTAACGAAATTAAATTGCAACATACCAGCGTCATCTGTCGATCGATATGCACCCAAGTGGAATCAGCAGAGTTTTATATGATATCAATATTCCATATCAAGTGTGTGTATTTATAATCAAGTGCATTTATAAGTATTATTGTATTTATAATAATTTATATCACAAAATCTGAAAAATTGCTTTATGTTGGCGGGATTAAATTGCAGAACAGCAGCGCCACCAGCTGGCCAATATACGCTTCTAAATTAGATCAGTGTAATTTTACATAATATCTTGCTTACATGTTAAGTTTGGTGCATGTATACACCGTAGAATCTGAGATATAACTTCCCCGATTTACAAAATAGCATCACAACTTTCATTCGATAGATCCAAAGACAAATCATCAACAATTTAGGTCAAGATCTAACTAAATATCAAATTTTGTGAAATTCCGTTCATTGGTTTGTGAGATACAGAGTCCACAATTTTTTTACAATACACACACAAAAAGACGGACACGCAGATTGAAATTTTCTGAAAATGGTCGAATTGTGTCCTGGATATCTCAATACTGTATAAACTGTTGGAAACCCAGAAGTCAGAAATTTTCAATTATAAAATACATTTTTCTCAGAAGAAAGTAGAAATACTATTTCTTTAACTTAATATACATCTGCTAAAATTTTATGAAACATATAATATTGAATTTCTAAAAAAAAAAAAAAAAAACGGAGTAATATGTTTTATTAAATTCAAAAAATAAAATTATAAATACAGATACTTAAACTTTATTTTTTTTAACATGTTAACAAAATGTAAAACTAAAAATAAGGCAACATAAACAGAGAAAAATGCATTTTGTCACATTCGTTATAACCACACTTAGACAGAACGTGTTATGACGGTGATACACTAGAACGTTTTTCTTAGAACGAGAATTGTACGTTTTATAGATGGTACAAAGCAAACCTTTTCAAAACGTTCCAAATATTACTATTTCTGAACGTCTAATAGAACGTTCTTTTAACACGAAACACCGTGTTTGAACGATTGTAACCGTTATTAGACGTTCACAGAACGTTCCCGTGCTACTTGGGTAGAGACTGCTAATATTAATCTTTAATAAACGATTATGAGTTTGCTAATCGTTAGTTAGTTTACATGATTTTTCTTATTAATTTAATCCTTTTTCTAATAGGTTCGTAAACAGAGATAAAATAAATGTTTTTTTTTTTTCCATAATTAAAAATGTTATATGATAATAAGTTTGAAAATAGCTAGAATGATATTTAAAAAATTATGTGGACTATTTCTGGAAGCTTCATATCTGTCACAAATGTTTTAAAATTCATTTTAGAAAAATGGAGAAATAAATAGAAGAATTGTTTTGTTATTCGTTTTGTATAATACTGCGATTTTTAGGTTCTTAGTTTATATTATAAAGCAAGAAGAAGACAATTTTACCATTAATTTTCGTTTTTTTTTTTTTTCAGGTTACTTATAGCTCCATACTCATTATATAAAAAATTTAATGTTTAGTGATTGGGAGAATGTTGGGATTGATTGATCTATTTACAATTTACAGTTTATATATACCCCACACCCCCCCCCCCAAAAAAAAAAAAAATAAATAAATAAATAAAACTCGTGTACAGGTGGTAACAAAAGTCTCCGAACACTAGCAAAAATTCCTATTTAAAAAAAAGTACACTTATTACAGTTTTGTTAAATAAATCCTTGTTGAATCCTGTGGATTTATTTAACAAAACTGTATTAATTGTGTTTTTTTATATATAGGAATTTTTGCTAGTGTTCGGAGACATTTGTTACCGACTGTACGATTACTGCAAAAAGTGCTGAAATCGTACGACACACCAACTTGCAGAAAACGAGTTCCAAAGAGTTCCTTTCGTAAATTGACGGATTTTATTTGTAAAAACAATTATCTTTTGCAATTGTAAGTTATTTGTCCTTGTAAACATATGACACTACTCTTACTTACCTTGAAAAAAAAAATGCGTTTTGCCCGCTGCGGAAATCGAACATATATCATCTGCGTGAGAATTTTATTCTTTCCCAGCCAAGCCACACAGAGTTTATTACCTCAAACATTTATTAAATTTACAAAATTACTTTTAAATTTGACAATTTAAATTTTGGTTTGTCAAAAAAAAAAAAAATAAATAAAAAAAAATAAATAAATAAATAAATAAATAAAAATCTATATTTTTTAACATAGCCTTGAATATGAAGACTAAAGTGTATAACCGCAAAAAACAGCTCCAGAAATTACAATACATTAGCAAATAATTTTATAGTTTTGATAAATGGAAGCAAACATTCTAGTTAATGTCAAATTTTTGCTATATTTGCATCCATCTTTTGACAGTGCCCGTATATATATAATATATTTATTTAAATATTTAAGTATGCGATGCAAAGTACGTAATTTTCATAATAATACTTTCAAAATGACAATTGTAATTTTAAAGAAGTGGTGATACATAAAACTTAATATTATAAATTAGAAACTAGTCTGTACGCTTTAGAGAGTTTCTGTCTAAAGCTATTTACTAAAACTAGGTTTTAATTTAATATAAAATGTCGTTTTCCTTCCAACCAGTAGAAGATATACCATTTCTCAATATATATGTCGATTTTATTTATATTATCCTTATTACTTAAATTAGCCTCAGAGGATGTATATGCAACGTGAACGTGTTATTTGTTTACAAGATCTCTTTTGTTCTTATTTTAATTAATATATACTATGATGAAAAAATTTTTTTGAAGATAAAGGAGTTATATGTAGACAAATTTTATGAATATTTTAAGTATAAGAAAGAAGTTTTGACATTGAAAAATGAAACATAATGATATCCCTAGCAGACAGAAACCTATCGTTGATTGAATGGATATCATTATAAAGGAAAAACATTCTATTCGATATAATTGTACATATAAATGGCTGTATTTCATATAATTTTTAATATATAGTGTGTACGTGACTGTTATAAAAAATTAAAACTTTTTAATCAGCGCAAAAATATTAAGGTATTTTTATTTATAATAACTGAAAAAATACTAAATATTCGTTTATAATTATTTCTTATAACATTACTTATTCTTGAAAAGTCTCAAAAACACATAAATAAAAGTATGCGTATAATATTGGAGAAAACATTTAAAAGCTCATACCTAAAGCATAACCGAATAATATCAAATAAACAGTCAAGTACTCTCTTCAACAAAAAGATTTCTTGATGCTGAATGTTTCCCATGTGACATCTCAAAAACAGCCTTGAGAAATAGTGCGACATATTCTGCTCACGAACAAAACATTTCAGTGTCCGTATATTATCATAATGCTTTAAAAATGTAAAACTTTATGTGTACTAGACATCTAAAAAAATATAGGCGAATTTTATTTTTATAATATTCAAGGCATCGTTTACTTAAGGGGGTGGAAATTTTTATAAATCATTTTGTAAAACTAAAGTTGTTAAGTTATGAAAAATTTATATTTATGAGAACTGAAGTATCATAATATTAAGTTTATTATTACTTTTTTTTTTAAATTCTTTAAATTAAAAATAAGTGATTTTATTTTATTTTATTTTATAATTTACAAAATATCCCATGCTAATAATTTTGTCATTTTTCTCCTCGATTTTGCATTGTTACAATTAGCAAATTATTTTATCATTTTTGGGCATTCTTTTGTGGATCAACTAGTAAGTTATTTTTTAAACTCTTTTTTGTAAGTGGATGCTGAAATTTAATTCTATTCTTAGCATTTTAATATAAAAATATTTTTTATCTAAATTTTCGGTGAATTTATAAAATAATCTTCAAATATATTTGCAATATATTGTTAAATTCTAATAAAGTAGAATCAAAGAAAATAAATAAAAACAGAAAACAAGGAAAGTTAAAAAAAATAAGTAATTATTTATTTAAATAGTATTTAAGAAATATTCATATGCATAACAAAGTTACATTTTAATGCATACATTTGTATATATATATTTTTTCTTTAATTCTCATACAGAAATTTAAAAGAAATATGTTTATCGTCTATTATCTTTTTAAAAACACAATTGCAAACGCAGAAAAAAAAAAGTAGAAATAATATATATATATATATATATATATAGATTGATAGATAGATAGATAGGTAGATATTATGGATATATCCATGGTCGATTTCTTATAAACTTTATTTTACTTAAAATAGTAAGGTTTACATGTGTTTTAACGAAAGTGTTAGAACACATAATAATAATAATAATAATAATAATAATAATTATATATATATATATATATATAATTATCAGTGCAAAAATTTGAAATTTAAAGATGATTTAATTTCAGAATTAAAATAATTATTCTGATCAAAAACGAAGGCCACCCAAATCAAACCAAAAAAGAAATAAAGTAAAATCTAAATGAATATAGCAAACTGGAATGAGAAAAAAGCATTATTTGCATTCTAACGTTTTCAAGGGCCTGGTAGAATGCAAATATGCTAAAAAAATGGATGTTTTTCTGTCACAAAGAAAGCAAAATCTAATAATTTCTTTGTTCACAGGCCCTAAACACCCATAGTAAAACCAGAAAAAATGAAGATCAAAATAAAACATCTCTCTAAAAATGATAATCAAAAAACCATTTGAAAACGTAGATCAAAATAAACTCACCATTACAAATTATAATCCAAAATGACTTAAAAATTATTATTGAAAAAGAGGCAAATCAAAATTATGAAAAACGAGACACGTGTAAAAATTTAACAAGCAGTTATAGGTTAAAAGCACAGTTAGTCAGATCAAAATAGCAGTGAATATGGAGTAAAATAAAGAATTCACAAAGCTATTCAGGTTGAATCCTAACGCAAATTAGGATTCAGATTATTATAGTAAAATAGGATTCATTTATTATTGTAACATGAATAATGCTGCCAAATACAGTAATTTTATGAAAATAATGGAAAAATTAAATAAAATAAATAATAAATAAATAAAATAAAATGAATAAATATATCTACACTCATGTCCATAAATTAAGGATAATGCTAACTGCGGCAAATAAAGGTTCAGAAACAAAACAAACAGGATTTATTCATAAAGCCCATTTATTAAACAAAATATCAAGAACGAAAAAAGATGGTTTATGTATGATAGCATTTATAAAAACAACAATTGTTGCTCCCTGAAGCATTTACAAAAAATATCTCCCTTATAAAAACTTAACATTACATGGTTGGTATGATGCTTAATATATTGTATGTCTCTCAGATGTTGAAATGCAGTCCTTTCAATGCCCAGAAATGCTGAGTATTAAATTATCGATTTGATCTTGGTGAAGATTACTCCTCTCAGTAAGCAATGCTCTCCGAAGTTCCGGTACACACGTAGGAGGTGGTTGACGGGCTACAACTCGTCGGAAAAGCATGTCCCGCACAACTATATCGGATTCTAGTCAAGTGAGAATGCTGGCCATTCCATGCGGGTGATAGCTTCAGATTGTAGGCATCCGTGTACAGTGGTTACACGTCGAGGACGCGCATTGTCATCCATAAACACAAATTCTAGGCGCATGGCACCCCTAAACAAACGTGCATGTTGTTCCTGAATGATGTCCTGATAAATTTGGCCTGTCATGGTTCCGATTTGAACATGCAGATCTTTTCTGGTGTCCAATATGTCCCCCCCCCCCCACAGCAACGGTGTCGTTCAATAGAGTTATGTTGCTGGTAACGGGTACCTGACGTTCTACAAATGAAAATCTGGCGTGAATCACACTGATAGTTAAACCTGGACTCGTCGGAGTACATCACATCAGCCCACTGTGCCGCTGCCCATATTGCAACCGCTGGCAACGGTGCATTGTTGCGAGCGGAACACATCTAACAGGCTTCCGAGAATATAGACCAATATCACCCAAATGTCTATACACGGTTTGCCTTGAAACTGTGGTACCCTTGACTGCAGACAGCTGACGAGACAGGTCTGATGGTGTGCTTTTTCTGCTTATTTTGACAGTTACTGCCAAATACCGGTCGTCATTCGGCATTGAAACTCGAGGCCGACCAGTACTGTAACGTCGACTAGCATTTCCATCAGTTTGGAATCGTTGCAAAAGCCAAGAGAGGACACTTTGGGCGATTCCAAGTTCCCCCGATACCTCTATCTGAGTACGCCCACATTCTAGTCGGCCGATAATTCTACCACGTAAAAAAATATCTGCATGCGTCCTCTGTGTAATAACTATTCGGTTGTGGCACTGAGCGGCACACAGAACACATGTGAACAATTATTATTTGCTCCCATTCTTTATCTACCCCCTTCTTACACTTTCGCCATTGTAATATCATATCTGCGTCATCTGATGTCTTCCTATAATTTGCATATTATTCTTAAAAATGTGTGTGGTATTTCTACAGGTGAAATTTTTGCTTTAAAGTTCGATTTCCGTGTGATTCTGATTTATCCTTAATTTATGGGCATGAGTGTATACATATATATATAGAGAGAGAGTATATCAGTTTTCATTTTTTTTTATTACAAGTCGTACGACTTCTTTCAGACAGCCATTTTGCTTCGTTGCCAATATTTATCTAAAAATTTACTTACAAATATTTTTGTTTTTATTTAAATATTAGGTCGTTGCAAAAGTTCGTGCGGACGCGGATCATTTTGTTGCCAGAGACGAGAGCTTCTATCGCCGTGGTATGCATTTGTTACCCGAAAAATGGGCAAAGGTTGTAGAAAGTAATGGAGAGTATTTTGATTAAAAATTGTCATTTGATTTGATGTATTTTTATGAAATGAAGCAATAAAAAAACGAACGAATTTATGCAAAGACCTAATATATATGTGTGTTGCAATTACAATATTATCCACATCATTATCATTCTATGTAAATAACAAATGAAAAAAAAATAATAATAAATACAGAAAAATCCTATGATTTTATAAAACTTTTCTAATACAACGATAACACGGCGTTCTTTTGTAACAGTGTTCTGATCCACGAGAAACATTTTGTAGTTTGCAGAAAAATCTTAAAATATTTTCTTTTTTAAATGAATATTTATTTAACTTTTACTTAAAATAAAATAAACATATGTCACTTTTTTTTATATATACTAAATACTTTATTTCACATTTATAAAAAGGAAGTTTTTAAATTAATTTTCTAGAAATATTTTTTATAAATATAGTTCTTAATCAACAATTTAAAAATGGGAAATGAAAAATTCCGCGAATGGTGTTTTAAGCCTCATTGTGTTTACCTTTTATGCAACACTTGCACTTACATGTCAAGCCTGATGAAACTATGTGTTTTACTTTTCTTTAAAAACAATTGTTGCGCTTTCCTATTTTATAACATTAGTGGTTAAAGTTTGCAATGACCAGCAATTAACCTTTTTTGATTTGAAAACTCCGACTACGTACAAAACCAAATAGACAAAGTAAATACAGTTTCTGGAATGCTAACGTAATAGTTCGTGAAATAATCATGAAAATAAAATTATTTTAACCGAATTAGAATTTACTTTGTAACATTTTTTTCGCAATTCTCATTTGATAAACACAATATATATAGATAGGTTTAAAGAAATGGACCAGTATTTTCACACCCGTGGTAAAAAAATTCAGATATTAAAATATCATTATTTTACCATTTTTTATTATTCTGTACCATATTTCTATTGGTACAGAAGTATGTATTTAAAGGTCAGAAATGATAAAAACCACAAATAAAATTAAAATGAATTTAATATCCCGAGTTTTTTAATATACAAATTGAAATTATAATAAAAAAATTCTATTGCTCCATTAATAAATAATGTTAATGTAATTGGATAATTTATTTAAGTGTTTTGCGTGAAAACATATATGTTTCACCACTTCAGTTCAATTAATCTTTATTTTTTATTAGTTAAAACCAATGTAATTAAAAAAAAAAAAAAAAAAAAAACTTCTGAAAAGTTTTAAATCTTGTAAAATATTGAGAAATATCAAAATGTAAATGGTTATATTACTTTTAAAACAAAATCCATCAAAATAGTTTTTTTAGTGCAATAAATAAAAAATCTTAAATAAACAATAAAAAACACAACAATATCGTTATTTTCGTAAGCCCATAAATGTATACAGAGGATTTTACAGCAAATGGATATTTAAATCTTTCTAATTTAATCTTAAAAAAAAATAAAATAAATAAAATAAATAAATAAAATGAAATAAAAATAAAAATGAACTCAATTGTGTTAAACTATCACAAGGAAATTGAAAAACGTTATATATATTTTTTTCTTTACAGAAAAGTTTGTGATATGGAAAATATTACAGAATAAACAAGAAAACCAATTTAATGCTAATCTCTTTTTGATGATCGTAGGAATGAAATTTCTTTTCCACTAATCTCCGATATTACGCAACAGGCTTCAAAAATGTTCAATGAAATGGCATTTTCTCTGTGAATAATAACTTCCGTCATATATATAATATATATATGGTAAAAGTAAATTACTTGTCATTTGTTATTAATTTCGCTGACCTCATATCTCTGCAATTTATCTTAATACGAAGTAAACTAATTTCATAATTATGTAGGATTCTAAACAGAATACATATCCCAGACAGCACATCGCCTCCCCAGAATATCTTCAAGATATCTTCTGGATGAAAAGACATCCCAGAAACGTCCTTAAGATGTACTGTGGATAAGTTAAGCCTAACTGTGCTGTTAGGGATATATATATATATATATATATATATATATATATATATATAAGGTGGTTATAATTAAACTTCCAATAAAAACAGCATCCTACAGCGCAAATGGGTGAACGAAATGCAACGAAATTCGGTATATAGACTATACACGAGATGCGCTCACGGAATTTCAAAAAAAAAAAAAACAGTTACAAAACGTCCCCCAAAGAGCGCCTTTTTTCGGAAAAACATTATATTTAATACAATAAACGACCAAAATGGAATACAGAAACAAAATTAGCATTTATTGACTAGATTCTGACCACCTTGTCAATGAACCACATTATGTACAGGTAAGGAAAAAATAAGAATACGCTGTTTCAGAAAAAACAAAACAGTTCAGTTTGGAGAAACAAAAACGTCCTCTTCTTCGCAAGCATGCAAATCTCGATTTTTTTGTTTCCTAGAACTGACAGCTTTCCCCGGTTTTACATTTTATTACTGATAATGCTTATTCTGGATTATTTATGTACAAGTTTGTGTATTCACTTTCGGTCGTTTAGTGTGTTAAATTATTTTTTTTTTTCGGAAATGGCGCCCTGTTTTGGAAATTTTGGAATGATTATTATTATTATTATTATTATTATTATTATTATTATTCGAAATTCCATGAGCACATCTCGTGTATAGTCTAAATACCAAATTTCGTTGCATTCCGTTCACCCGTTTGCGCTGTAGAATGTTGTTTATAGAAGAAGTTTAATTATAGCTACCCTGTATATTCCATTAAACTTTTGCATTTTATCCGTTTATTTAAATTACAGGTGTTTATAATTAAATTACAAACTATCTCGAATCTTAAATTGGAGATCTTACAATCCCTAAATTTAGTATGCCAACTTCTGAAGAGATACTCCCAATGAATTTCAAGAAATATCTTTCAGTTCAAAAGTGTCCACATTATTAAACTCCTCACATAGCAAAAAGAAAAATTATATATATATATATATACATATATATATATATCAAGGAAAAGAGCTCGTACGGAATATGAATCCTATTTGAATATACAATCATTGTTGTTTGACTATTTTTTAAATTTGCACTTTTCATGCAAAGTTGCAAACGTTAGACGTTTATTAATTACTGTTATTTAATTTGTTTGAACGTAACTTAAAAATCGTTCATATAACAAATTTTATGTCAGTCCACTTACCGGTTTAAGCTACACGAGGCTGTTTACAGGAACGCTTAGTTAGAAGGTTTTTGTACAGAATTCTATATTATTGCACATTAAATATATATTATAGATTATAATAGAGAACACTGCGTTAAAAAAGAATTTCTACTTAAAATACCTCTAAAAGATATGTCTGCACAACGATAAATTAATAAATTTCAAAAAGGAAGATTTGCACACAATTTTGGTTTGCTTATTTAAAAAAAAAAAAAAAAAAAAAAAAATGGACTGACTCAATTAAGCTCGCGACCCTAAGGCATCGACGAGTCTTAGCTACACCTCGCCTAACATGTAACGTTTAAATTTATATATATACATACATACATACATATATATATATATATATATATATATATATATATATATATATATATATATACGCAACATAAAACTGATATATGTGTGTAAATTCAAATGCATTTCTACATAAATCTGTGCTTTTGCGTACATGTAGGCTTCTGATAAACATAAAGACTACAACAAGTTGAATCAACTATTTTATTTAAAATAAAAGCTGCATATTGAATTTTTTCTTCTCTCGCATAATACAATAAAATGTTTAGAAATCCTAAAATATATATTAATCATTAATGTTGGCTTAATTTCTATTTATTTATTTTAATGAATATCTGTGACATTGTGAGATCCATAAAATATAAATTTAACTATCAAAATTATTTCACTGAAATTTACAGCTTTACTATCTTATAGCTTTACATTCTTTATATATTTTAAGAGTAAAATTGTGAAGATACATGAATTTTTTATACATGAACGATAATTACATCAAAATTTGCAACTTTCTAAAAATAATATTAAAAGTTTATGTGACTAACATAATGTGAGCAACAAAACAAAAAGTTATAAACTCAAAAAAAATAATATTTTAGCAAAGGGGAATTTTCAAAAATTTGTTCTTTTATAGATTCTTTTTTATTCATAGTTAGATAAAATAGTCATTTAATTGTACAGCGACGCACAAGTGAAAAATTCTTGAATATTTGTAATAAAATGCGCGATTGGAACTTATAGCAGATTTCTTATTATATAAAATAAAATTAGTTACTGTTGTATAGAGAGTTATCTAAAGAGATTTATTTTTATTTATTTTGACATCTGGCGGGTGATACCGAATATTTTGCTCGATACAAAGATATGCATGACAAGTTTCAACTAGCTGATACGTTTTTGATTAAAATCAAAAACGTTGTTCATCTTACAAATTAAATTTTATATCGTTGCGAAATAATAAATACAAGCTGTTGTAACTAGGGTTAAAAATACATTTTCTATCACGGAACGTTTTCATGTTTTCAACAAAATTTCTCTTTCGAAAATCCGAACATAAATTCATAGTGTTTAAGGTCTAAAACTGTTTCAAATAAAAAACAATGTTTTATTTTTATCGTGAGATATTAAAAAGAAGCCGCGTATCTAATACGAACATTAGTGAAAAGCTTTATATATATATATATATATTAATAGAATAAAATACGCTTTGTATTTTCGAATTATTACATGCAAATATACTTAAAAGTTGATAAATCTTATAAAACTATTAATTAGAACGCGCTCTTACAATTTACTGATTACATTTAATGAATGGTACTGTAATTTACGTGTTATTTGTTTTTTATAATTATCGAAAAATATTATTATTATATTCATATAAATTATATTATAAATATAACAATATTATATACATTATTATATTAGATAAAAAAAAAAAAAAAAAAAGTTTTTTACCGAATCTTTAAAATCATGAAATTGAAGGAAAAATAAATAAAAAAGTAAAAAATAAAAAAATATAAAAACATATATATACAGTGGTGGACATAATTATAGGACACCTACCTAATTTGAAAAATAGTGAAAGAAAAGATTCAGAGCTTACAAATGTTTTATCAAATACGTCAAAAAACATAAAATTATTCTATTCTCACACGTAATTGTTTTACAGAAATATTTTTATAGAGTTCAATAAAAAAAAATTAAAATTACCATGGACAAAATTATAAGACACCCTAACATTTTAATTCAAACATCTGCATTTTTTTTTTTCGAAAATAATGTGCAGTATGCAAATTTTCTGCAAGCTGTTATGACGTCAGCAGTTAACTAAAGCAGACGATAACCGACTTCACGCATTTACAAACATGCCACGAGGTACAGAATTAAAAGAAAGTGAAATTCGCGAAACTTGGAGATTAAATGGAACTGGTGCTTCAATTAATAATATTTCAAAAGTTATTAAACGCTCTAGATGTGCAATTAGGAATGTTTTGAAAAGAGGAATTAATGGATCGGTGATTAAAAGATCTGGACGTATTCCTTGCTTGTCCTCGAAAGACAGACGCCATGTGCTTTCGCTCGCTACACAGAATAAGATGACCACTACATGCATTAAAAATGCTTTGAAACTGAATTGTTCAAGGAGAACCATTCGCAGTATGTTGCATAATGCTTCCTATGTGAAATATAAAAAATTTAAGAAAAAAACACCGCTTCTAAGCCGGCACAAAATGGAGCGTCTAAACTTCGCTAAACAAACTATGGCCTGGGCCTCCAAATGTTACTCTGTGTTATTTTCTGATGAAAAAAGTTTACACTGGATGGTCCTGACGGGTTTCAATATTATTAGCATGATTTACGGAAGTCTCCTCATGTACTAATGAGCTGCCAAATGGGTGGAGGCTCAGTAATGGTTTGGGCTGGTTTTTCGGCTCAAGGGAAAACGGATATGGTTTTTGTGCATTCAAGAATGAATTCCGAAAAGTATAAGAATCTTCTTAAAGATCAACTAGCCATATACGGGGAACTTCTTTGTGGCGAAAACTACACTTTCCAGCACGATAACGCGCCAATTCATGCATTACACGAAACAAAAATGTGGATTTCAAGGCAAAGTATCAATGTTATCCCATGGTCTTCTTGCTCCCCAGACTTAAATCCCATCGAAAACTTGTGGGGGATCTTGGCTCGTGCGGTTTACCGAAATGGGAAGTAGTTTATATGTGTCGAAGACCTAAAGAATTCCATAAAATGTGCTTGGGAAGAACTGTCTTGCGATATTTTGTTGGAATTGATAAATTCGATGCCGAATCGCATCTTTCATGTCATAAAAAACAATGGCGGCTCCACAAAATATTGAATAACCATATGAGAGGATTTTCTGTTAGACCATTAGTGTCTGCTAATTATGTTGACCACTGTATTTGGAAAAAAACAGTTGGTGTCTTATAATTTTTTCCATTACATTTTTAATGTTTTTCATTAAATTGTATGAAAATATCATTATTATAAAATAATTATATATGATAACAGAATAAATTTTTGTTTTTGACATATTTGATAAAACATTTTTAAGCTTTAAATCTTTTCTTTCAATATTTGTCAAATTAGATAGATGTCTTATAATTATGTCCACCACTGTATATATATATATATATATATACATATTGTTTTATAATTATCAGAGTTATTTATTATATATGCATAATGCTCTATTTTCATTTTTAATTATTATTATTATTATTTTCATTGTTGTTAAAGGACGAAATTTTATTTTATGAAGTTGTGTGATTCAAGCATATTTGCAGCCAATATTAAACTAATTTGTAGCAAAATGAAGATTATCTTCATAGACATATATATATATATATATATATATATATATATATACATATAAAGATCGAACATATATTTGTACATACATTATGTTTATACAAAGTAATAAACTGTAAAATATATTTTTTCGAATCACACAAACTCTATTTTAAATTATCTAATGAAGAGCTTGACCATTTATCAACTGGGCTACAACTACCCACTCGAGAAATGCACAATCAAGAAAGTACACAAGTGCAGATTCACTTCAATTTAAAGGGTATTGCGGGTTAAGCATATGAAAACTGCACCAGCGTCGAATGAAGAGTTCTTGCCTTCTATTTATTGTTCTTTATCTGGAACATCTTTTGGACATAATTTTAGACTTCTACCCTCAACGATTAGGGTGGCAGCCTAAAACATTTTTTTTTTTAACTATTTAAGATATCTTATCGAGGTTGAAACTATTTATAAATGTTTATGAAGTACATAATGTATATATATATATATATATATTTTTTTTTTTTCAGAATTTTCACTTGATTTTAAACGGTAGAAAATGATAAGTATACTTTTGGTGGGTGAATTTTTATACTATCTACCAAAGTGATACCTAAGAAAAAAATACAGTTTATTTGTTTATTAGTTAGCTATTGCATATAAAAATTACAGAAGTTTCAAATTGCAGGAACGTAGTGAAAAAAATAATAATCACTTAATAATAATATCAGTGATATAATATCTATTTTTAAAAACTACTTAATATTAATAAATAAACAATGCAAGCAAATATAAAAATGCTCTTCTAACATTTGTTATTAAAGCGCAAAAATTAGCAAAAAAAATCTATTTAATTGTTATCGGGAATCTTACATCTCGCCCTTTTTCAAGACACTTTTAGGGATGAGAAATGTCCGTAAATTTTGCTACCTTTATTTTTATATAATGGTCTATATCCTGTTTAATCAGGTCATAACACTACAAAAATACTGATATAAAAATTTCTACATGAAAATAGCATAGATGGCAAAATGCAATTTATTCCAGAGTATTTTTTAGCCCCGCCTTTTTTCCATACCACTTATTTTTTAAGGATAAAATTGCCTGATTTTATCAAAGTTATATATTTGATAATTTTTTTCTATAAATAAAGTGGTGCTAAATAAATGCGTGGCTAAAAGTACTCCGGAATAAATCAATATGTTGGAATCTATAAAATAAGAAGTAGCAGAAAAAAAAAAAAAAAAAAAAAAAAAGCGGGAGTTTCCCCCATCTTCGAACGCGTAAAAAAAAAGGGGGGGGGCATGGAATACGAGTAATATAATTAGCTGGAAATATACCTGCCAACATTTATATTTTAGTTCTTAACATTGTTAAGCAGCAACTAACAATGTTACAGAATGAATTAGAAATGTTTACAGCTATGCATATGCCGCCGATGAGGCCGCTATTTAATTCGGCATTTTTTTTTTTTTTCCGGAGCATTTTTTAGTTCCGCGTTTTTTTCCATACCACTTATTTTTTGAGGATAAAACTGCCTGATTTTATCGAAGTTATTTATTTGATTATTTTTTTTTCAATAAATAAAGTGGTGCTAAATAAAGGTGGGGCTACAAGTACTCCGGAATAAATTAAAATGATGGCGTCTATGCTATTTTTGTACAGAAATCTTTATATCAGTATTTTCATAGTAATATGTCGTGATTAAACAGGATAGAGACTAGTGCATAAAATAAAGGTAGCAAAAATTAGGGAAATTTCTCATCCCTAAAAGTGTCTTGAAAATTGCTAATAGTTACTTTTTAATAACTAATGTTAATAGAGCATTTTTGTATTTGTTGGCATTGTTTATTTATAACTGTTAAGTAATTTTTAAAAATAAATATTATATCATTGGTATTATTACAGGGGTGAAAGAGTTTCCATCTCCGGACGGAAAACTTACACCAGCTTATTTTTATCAATAATTTATGTCATATCTGTGCTTTAATTTATTGCGACTGACCACAATAGAAATTATTGATAAAAAGTGCTGGCGTGAGTCTCTTATTTTGAGAATGAAACTCTCGCATCCCTGTATTATTATTAAGTGTTTATTATACTTTTCACTACGTTTCCGCAATTTAACACTTCTGTAATTTTTATATGCAATAACTAACTAATAAAAAAGTAATCTCTATATATATTGTAGGTGTCACTTTAGTGGATAGTATAAAAAACGCCCATCAAAAATATACTTATCATTTTCTACCGTTTAAAATCGTGTGAAAGTTCTGAAATATATATATATTATGTACTTCATAAACATTTACAAATAGTTTCAACCTCAATAAGATATCTTGAATAGTTTAAAGAAAATAAATTTAACGTTTTAGGTTGCCACCCCCATTACTCCCTAATCGTTAAGTGTAGAAGTGTAAAATTGTGTGCAAAAGATGTTTCAGATAAAGAACAATAAATAGAAGGCGAGAACTCTTCATTCGACTCTGGTGCAGTTTTCATATGCTTAACCCGCAATATCCTTTTACATACTTGCCAACATCCTAATTAATATTCCGTAGTATTGATAGTCACACCCTTTTTCTCACACCAATAATTTTTCAGAGTAATATTCTGCAAATGCATTTGCGATTAAATAAGAAGATAAGTACTCTAAATGATACTGGTGTGAAAAATTAGGCGGAACTAACAATACTACGGAATATTAATTAGCATGTTGGCAGCTATGCCTTTATGGTAAACGTACCTAAAAGGATTTTATTATTATTATTATTATTATTATTATTATTATGCATTAAGCGTTCATGATTTTTTACATCTTTCTCCTTAAAAATAGAATTACAGATGCACAGTTCTCTTTTCCTTTCTTTCTTTTTTTCTACCTCACGAATACACGAGCGAAACCAGGTTCAATACAAGTTCAATCTTCCTAACTGCGACGTAATTTCTGGTATCGTATTTAGACAATATTTGACATATTAGTTTATTAATAACTGGAAAAAGAAATAAAAATAGGTGAATATTATTCTTTTAGGTCTAAATTAGTGTATTGATTCATTTCTTTTCAAGAAACTTAGTTAATGTTGGTAATATCAGGCAAATAAAAATACGTCATCTTTAGAACGTTTTTGTCGCATTTATAGTATCTAATGACTAATTGCGATGTCCAAGTGCCTAAATGCAATAAAGCATTCAGTCATTAAACATTCTCCAGTTTTCTTGCAAGAGATTTGCGCCTTTTTGGGTCCACTATGATTTGATGCAATTCTTTTTAATAAGCAGTTTTCAAACGATTCGGAGGAATTTATTGTAGGAGTAGGCCAAAATCCTGTTTGGAATGCAGATTGTTCTTGAATGCTGCGCAAGTTTTATAATAATATTTTAAAGCATCCGTTCGTGGTTTGCGAAATGGTAAAATTTTCATTGCAATATCTCCATCTAATATTTAGATTGCCAGAATAGATACGTCACATATCGCTGGACATTTCCTATTGCAGACTTTGTTACACTCACATTTAAATTTTGTGCTATCAGGACATTTATAAGTTAGTATAAGTCTTTTTTGATCGTTATTGTGTCACGATTAGTCGGATTATCTGGATTGGTAGATAAGTCTTCATTAGTCACCGCTATATCATTTGTATGATCATATTTAGTCATTATCAAATATTTAATTACAAATATAGGATCAGGAGACATATTTTCTCCGTTCATTAAATTTCATTTTTTAACTGATATGTTTTCAGAAAAGAACTTACCTGGGTACATTGTGAGTATTTATATTCTAGTTAGTTGTTATGTGGGTCTAATTGGTGAAAACCTGCGAACTAGACACAGTTATCTCCCTTTCACTATCTTACAATTCTTTCTCGGATTGAAAAATTTTATAGTTCGGAAGAGAATAATAATTATTAACAAAGTGTCATTAATAATTATCAAAGTGTTTTTTTTATTGCATCATTATGCTATTTTTACTGTATTCCCAGAGAATTTTGAATATGCCATATATTTTTTATGTTTCTACTATTTTTTTTTTTTTTTAATATAATCTTTATTGAAACTGATAGAGAAATATTTCTTAATTTACTTTATTTTCAATGCCATTGTTTCAGAATTCTTATTTAATTGCCTACAGACGAATATTAATACTTGGAATATTAAAAGTTTAAATAATTTATTAATATAATCATGTTTGTGTAGATATATGCCTCTATTATCATATCAGAGACGAATGTGACTGGAGTAAAGACATCAAGTGATTGCACTCCCCCTCCCCCCCAAGACAAAAAAAAAATGTGCGCAGAATAATAAATTCCAAAAATATTTTCAATTCCTTTTTTTTTTTCCAGTTCAGTTTAAAAAACAATTCTTTATATTTCTTTTAATCATTAAATATGCAAATATATTCATTAAATTACCATCTATTACTTTGATTTAAAAGTAAAAAATTCTGAAACTTTTATTAGTTTTTGAGTAGAGAAAATTAGTAATAGTTATACGCACTATAATTGAACTATAATTTTGTTATAATTTACTTATGATGTTATAAAACTACTATAACAAACATTTCTGTACTTTGATACGTGCACATGAACATCGTTATGTATTCCGAATACTGATGAACATTCCGACAACCCCCCTCCGTCACACACACACACACAGTCAGACAAGCCTGGTACACCCGAGATAGCAAATTATTATCATTTATGGCATGAACATGTTCTAATTTTACCATTCTGAGCAATTACCAGATGTAACGAATTTATAGTCATTATAAGGAAATCTCTAATTTTCACATGGTGATTTATTAGATCAATAAAATTATCTTATTCACAATTTCTGCCTGTAAAATTTCCCGTGTCTTAAACACATTTTTCTTTTAAACATATCTGTATACAGTGGCAGACATAATTATAAGACACCTATCTAATTTCACAAATAGTGAAAGAAAAGATTCAAAGCTTAAAAATGTTTTATGAAATACGTCAAAAACATAAATTTATTCTGCTTTCATATATAATTATTTTATAATAATGATATTTTCATACAATTTAATGAAAAAACTTAAAAAACATAATGGACAAAATTATAAGACACCAACCGCTTTTTCCAAATACAGTGGTCAACATAATTAGCAGACACTAATAGTGTGAAGGTGTTCACACATATTGTTAACTTTTAATTTAATTTTTTAAATAAAACAAAAACTGAATAATAAATTAATGCATTGTCGCATAAAAAAAAAAAAAAAAGATTAATTACATTTCAAATCAGGTATTGCATTATTCAAATAATTTCTTCTCAGGCATTTGAGGAAAGAATTTTTTAAATATCATCAGAAATTACACAATTTTAATGATACACACGACGTACACTATATATTAACTTAAAACGGTAACAGACATCATTCATAGACCTAAATTTTATATGTTTTATGACTGAAAATCTAAAGAGTCATAAATAAAAATTTTCATATATATATATTTTTTTTAATAGAAATGTACTTCCTTCAATAAGATTAAAAAAAAAAAAAAAAAAGAAAGAAAGAAAGAAAGAAAGAGATAAAATGTAACGAAAATTCTGACATTAAATATAATTATTAAAAAAAAGTGTTCTCAAATATTTCTACACAAGAAAATTCATTGTCAGAATTAATGTGGTTTAATAGTGGAAGTAATAATTTATTTGAAATTGCGCAAAAATAATGATATTCCAGATTTGGACCTGCCCTCCAAGTCGACAGTTAGGCGCTTGGCAAAAGCCAGCCAAATGCAGGGTTCATGATTTTATAAACTGTCTTTGATAATTCAAAAAAATTAACATTAGTTTATACTTGGAAACAAAGAATTGAAATTGGCATGCATTTGGCGTAAAACACTGATAACGGAGGCAGATGACTTCCCTTCTTGGCAAACCTCTCCGTGAGATTAAAACGAGAACCCCCACATTTGCTCTCCTACTAGTGCTCTAAAAGGACACGTATTTTTGTTTATCGCCCCCTTTCTCTCTTCCTTGCTCATCGAAAGCTTCTGGAGTCAGTTCCTGGACAACGTTTTTGAGTTTCAACCTGAAAATATTTGGAATGTGTCTTTTCCTGCAAACATAAATAAAAACTGCATTTGTTTTTCAAGACTTATGATTCATCTATTACGGTACAACGCTTCTGTGGTTAAGAATATGGTCTAATATGAGCGATAATTACAGTGGCGGATCCAGAACTTGACTTTTGGGGGGGGGCTAAGATTTTTCAAAGTGTTATTCTAGACGAATAAAAAATTTACAATTGTAATATTCAATTGTGAATGTCAGCGTTTTGGGGTGGGGGCTTCAGCCCCCTAGCCCCCCCTTAAATCCGCCACTGGATAATTAATTATATAATTGGACTTCAATATTACAAATGGTCTAAACATAAATCCTCTAACATGGATATTCCATATTTGGTGGAGCCGCCATTGTTTTTATAACATGAACGATGCGATTCGGCATCGAATCTATCAATTCTAACAAAATATCGCAAGACAGTTCTTTCCAAGCACATTTTATAGCATTCTTTAGGTCTTCGACACATATAAACTGCCTGCCATTTCGGTAAACCGCACGAGCTAAGATCCCCTACAAGTTTTCGATGGGATTTAACTCTGGGGAGCGAGAAGGCCACGGGAGAACATTGATACTTTGCTCTGAAAGCCACTTTTTTGTTTCGTGTGATGCATTAATCGGCGTGTTATCGTGCTGGAAAGTGTAGTTTTCGCCACAAAGAAGTTCCCCGTATATGGCTACTTGATCTTTAAGAAGATTCTTATACTTTTCGGAATTCATTCTTGAATGCACAAAAACCATATCCGTTTTCCCTTGAGCCGAAAAACCAGCCCAAACCAATACTGAGCCTCCACCCATTTAACGGCTCATTAGTACATGAGGAGACTTCCGTAAATCATGCCAATAATATTGAAACCCGTCAGGACCATCCAGGTTAAACTTTTTTTTATCAGAAAATAACACAGTACCATTTGGAGGTCCAGGCCATAGTTTGTTTAGCAAAGTTTAGACGCTCCATTTTGTGTGGCTTAGAAGCGGTGTTTTTTTTTTTTTTTTTTTTTCAAATTTTTATATTTCACATAGGAAGCATTATGCAACACCATGTGAATTGTTGTCCTTGCAAAATTCAGTTTCAAAGCTTTTTTAATTCCTGTAGTGGTCATCTTATTCTGTGTAACGAGCGAAAGCACATGGCGTCTGTCTCTCGAGGACAAGCAAGGAGTACGTCCAGATCTGTTAATCACCGATCCATTAATTCCTCTTTTAAAAACATTTCTAATTGCACATCTAGAGCGTTTAATAAGT
Organism: Salticus scenicus; assembly: GCA_963930645.1. Lineage (NCBI taxonomy): Eukaryota > Metazoa > Arthropoda > Arachnida > Araneae > Salticidae > Salticus > Salticus scenicus. The sequence continues at coordinate 115,276,540 of OZ005649.1, read as the reverse complement.
TTTGAAATATTATGAATTGAAGCACCAGTTCCATTTAATCTCCAAATTTCGCGAATTTCACTTTATTTTAATTCTGTACCTCGTGGCATGTTTGTAAATGCGTGAAGTCGATTATCGTCTGCTTTAGTTAACTGTTGACGTCATAACAGCATGCAGAAAATTTGCATATTGCACATTATTTTCGAAAAAAAAAAAAAAAAAAACAGGTGTTTTAATTAAAATGTTGGGGTGTCTTATAATTTTATCCATGGTATTTTTTTTTTATTAAACTCTATAAAAATATCATTTGTGTAAAACAATTACATGTGATAACAGAATAAATTTATGTTTTTGACGTATTTGATGAAACATTTTTAAGTTCTGAATCTTTTCTTTCACAATTTGCCAAATTAGATAGGTGTCTTATAATTATGTCCACCACTGTATATATATATAAAAGATGCATAATCTTATCTTCACATATACATTAAACGACAATCCGCATTTAAGGAAAATTATTTGTCGCAATTAGTTCTATGAAAAAAATAAACGCCTAAATGCTGTAAATATTTTTGAATATCTGTAATTCAAACTGAGTCGTCTTTTCGCACTTCAGCTTCCGTAAGATATAAAAGGTATTTAAGACAAAGGCGTAAAAGTGGTTTTTGACCTGAAAACATAAAAGAAGAAATTTATAATCGCTTTTTCAGAATTTTTTATCGCATTTAAGGAGAACTGGTGGAGAATAATTTTAAACGTTGTGTTTGAAAATAGAAAATTCACGTAGGAAAAACTTTTAAAATGCAGTAAAATGTTTCGCATAATGTTCTCACGATTTAAAAGTTTCATTGTGTTACATTTGGATATGATTCCTACTTTAACATTCTCAAGGAACTCTACTTTAACATTCTCAATTGCTGAAGTAATAAAAGTGTGCAGAAAATTTGCATATTGCACATTATTTTCGAAACAAAAACAGGTGTTTTAATTAAAATGTTAGGGTGTCTTATAATTTTGTCCATGGTATTTTTAGTTTTTTTTTTTTATTAAACTCTATAAAAATATCATTTGTGTAAAACAATTACATGTGATAGCAGAATAAATTTATGTTTTTGACGTATTTGATAAAACATTTTTAAGTTCTGAATCTTTTCTTTCACAATTTATGAAATTAGATAGGTGTCTTATAATTATGTCCACCACTGTATATATATATATATATATATATATATATATATATATACAGGGTGATCCAAAAGTCAGGACCAACTTTAAAATTGAATAATTCGAAAATGAATCAAGATACAAAGATACGGTTTGCACCAAACGGATCGAAAAGTAGCCGGTTTCTTTGTGGCAACGAAAAAAAATGGTTCTGTTGGCGACCAACAGATGGCGCTGTCGTATTTCTGATGTAGGATTATGCAAAGCAACAAACGACATAAAAAGGAACAACTACAGCAGGTAATGGTAGTCGAAGCTTATATGCATCGAAATATCGCATTCTCAGTCGCTACTTTAATCACGCATGGCCTCCAAGATCTCCCGATCTGACACCCTGTGACTTTTGGCTGTGGGGATTCATGGAAGTCAAATGTGTACCGCGACCAACCGCCATCACAAGCAGCACTGAAAAATGCCATCCGCCAAAATGTGTCTGCCATAACGCAAGAAATGCTACTAAATGCTGTGAACGATGTGGTGAATCATCTCACAGCTGTACTTCTGAATGATGAACATTGAACAGTTACTTTAGTAGTACTAATTAACTGTAATTAAGCTGACTTGTAATTTGTCAACATTTTTTTTTCACATGTAAATCATCTTTTGGTGAAATAAAACACTATAGCGCCATCTGTTGGACGCCAACAAAACTAATTTTTTTCCTTTGCCACAAAAAACCCGGTTTCTTTTTCATCCGTTTGGTGCAAACCGTATCTTTGTATCTTGATTCGTTTTCGAATTATTCAATTTTAAAGTTGGTCCTGACTTTTGGATCACCCGGGATATAATAGATGCATAATCTTATCTTTCGTATTGATGTATAATCTTATCTTCGTCCCTTATCTTAATCTTTGACATTCTCAGTAAAAGAAATTTGCCGCTATTATGGGTTGTCGTATTTACGAACATTGACGTTAATTTAAATCTTAACAATAATTAAAATAATCGATAAACAAATTTTTAATATTTACTATTTCTATATATATATATATATATATATATATTGTTCAAAATGTTAAGTTAATTAAATTTTTCATTAATTAACACTGTATATTTAGGGCACAAAAAATATATTTCTAAGCAATGAATGCATTTGTACCACATTTCATTGTCCAAAATTTGTTTCTTCAATTTCATTGTAAAAATTTCTGTTTCTCCTTGTTTATATATATAGCTTAGTGTTACGGTTTTAGAAGTTCACTTCTGCGTAAGTAATTTAAAATGTTTTAACTGTTAATTGTTTTTGTAATTTAATTAGAAAAAGTCTGTGGAATCATTTAAAATGAAATACAATCACTTTTAATTTTGTAATGTTGGTATTTTCATTTAACTTTTGATTGCTGAGTATTATAATTGTTTTAAATTATTCAATATTTATACATGTCTGTGTGTGTACATATATATTATCGGCAATGACGATCAATTAACAAAGTGTACACAATCAAACATCATACAAAATTATTCATTGATTAGGGATATACGTTTTGTGCCTTAAATATTTAGTGTTAATTAGTTAAATCAATACAGTGGGTGACCAAATTATTAAAAATACTTTTTATTTTTAGATTTTTTTCAAATTTTCTCATTTTAGACATGCAAAGAACATTTAAAAACCCATATTTTTCAGTATTGATTTAGTCCAAAGTGCAATTAGGGGACCAACCACAAATTAAAGACAAGCAAAAGTACTTTGGATCACCCAGTATCATAAAAAGCTACAAATGACTTGTAATTTTAACGAGTTATTGCATACTGTGCACAATATTTATATATCTTGTGGTAAAAATTGCGCAATTATTAAGGCATATATATATATATATATATATATATTAATCAAAAATTATGAACTTTTTCGAAATACTTTTGCTTATAACTAGAACAGATTTCCACAAAACTTTACGCAACTTGCAGAAAAATTAACAAAACATTAGATAAACATTTTTCTGAAACATAAAATTCGAATGGATATCTAATTGAATACACGTATTGAAAAACCCTTTAGGAACTCACTAATATATAAATAAAAATATGTTCGAGTTACAAGTTAGAAGCCTATAAGGTGTTTATACAAAAAAGAACTTCTGTAATGTGGTTGAAATAATTGCATCTTCAAATTAAATGCGCGGCATATGAAAGACTTCTTATACAACTTCAACTCTGGAAAATACCTAAAATGTAGCTCGTTATTTTACCGACAATTTGCTTAATTTTTACTCTATCCAAATTAACTTTTGACAAAAGTTGCCTAAAATATCTAACTTTCAACCTAGGTAATAAAAATCTTTCTATCTTTTGCACATGCGCAGTAAAAAAATATTTACTATAAATATCCGTATCTGAGCAAATATTATACGTGTGAATTTTATGTTTTAGAATAATGTTTATCTGGTTTTTTGTCAATTTTTAAGCAGGTTTTGTAAAGTTTATGGAAATCCGTTCTAGTTATATGGAAAAAAATTGCGAAAAAGTTAATAATTTTTGGAAAAAAAAAAAAAAAAAAAAAAAAAAGTAATATCCTCCTAAATAATGTCGGAATTTCCATAGTAAAAATATAAATATTGTACATAGTATGGACAATAACATGTTAAAGTTACAAGTCATTTGTTGCTTTTATGATACAGGTTGTTCCAAAGTATTTTTACTCTTCTTAAATTTGTGGTTGGCCCACTTATTGCACTCTGGACTAAATCCATAGTGGGCAATGTGAATTTCAAATGTTCTTTGCATGTCTCAAGTTCCGGACCACTTCGTCTTTTTTTTTTTTTTTTTTTTTTTTAGAAAATGGAAAAAGCGTAAAAAAAATTATAATAATTATAATTCAGAATGCGTTTACCTAATATTTTGTGAATTTTTCTACAAGTTTTGTAAAGTTTTATGTAAATCTGTTCTAGTTATAAGCAAAAATCGTGCGAAAAAGTTAAGAATTATTGAAAAATAAATAAATAAATAAATAAATAAAATTATATATATATATATATATATACATATATATATATATCCGCCTAAATAATTGTGCAATTGTCACAACAAATCATATAAATGCTGTGCATAGTATGTGCAATAAAACGTTAAAATTTTATATGGTACTGGGTGATAAAATTATTTTTGTATGTCCCAAGTTCTGGAACATTTCGCCTTGTATTTTTTTTTTTTTTTTTTTTTTTTTTGAAAATCGAAAAAGTATAAAAAAGTTCTAATAATTCGATCACCCACTTTAATTAATTATTCATTAATTACTTACAAAAAATGTAAAGATGAAATATAACAATTTCTTTAACAATTTTCTAAATTATTGCAAATATTTAAATTATACTAGTTTGGCTTCGCTAGTCTAGCCTGCAGGTCCCATATAAATTACGAAGTAGAAGATAATCTATTTTTCTTAGTTTTGTGGAGGTTTTCGAAACGACGACAGCAAATTTCTAACGTAAACACAATAAATTTTGCAAGGCGTCAACGGACATCTGTATACATATGCAATAATTTTTTTTAATGAAAATTATTTTTCAATGTAAAAAACGTAAACCATTTAATGCATAATTAATGAAAAAAATATATTCTGGTATGCAAGTATCTCAAATTTAAATCACATATGTAGAAGATATTGTAGATTTGGTAACGAAGAAGGGTAGTTCCAAATACTTTGTGACTAAATGATTATATATATATATATATATATATATACATATAAATGAAGCAGTTTACACAAATTTAGGTTTATAAAGAAAAAAATTTCCAACATGCTTAAAATTTAAAAGACTTTTTTCACTTTGAAAAGAAATTGATAATTGATATGTTTTTATATGAAAATATTTTTATTATTACTCTAATAGATGTTCTTATTTTAATTTTAAGAACTCTATTTTTTTTTTCAAAATAATAATAATCTCTAAAACTGCTATTTTGAAATTTAAAGTTATATATAACTTTAAAATTTTTAGTAAATTATTCATCCATGATTAATATTTGAAATACGGATTTTAAATTACTAAAAATTTTTAATAAAACAATTTAATCATCGAATATTTACTTTGCTTAAAACTTTAGGAGAGACTACTTTTAGAAATATGTGTCTCTTTCATTATTATGTCTCCCTTCGTTAATGTAAGCAGTTTCAGCAGAACATAATTAAAAGTTCTGAAGTGCTTTCAGTAACATCGATTACACCTTAATGGATTTTCTTTAAGTAAAGAAATATTTGCCTTTCTCTTATTCAAACAAACTTATAATTGGAATAATATGACACCAAAAGTAATTAGCGAAAATATTATCTCGTAAGATTTTATGATCAATTTTAAAAATTTAACATTCTTCTACATTGAACATTTTTTTGATTTTTGAAAGTTTTCTCTTTTACTTTTAGTCGTTTTTGAAATGCCTTAAATCTTATTTGATATTTGCAATAAATATCTGTCTATTTTGTGCTACTGCATTGAAAATTGTTTGTAAATTATATATCTAAGAAGTGATAATTCACGAAGCTTTATGTTAATTATAATTTTCTTATTTATTGGTATTTTTTCCTTTACTTCATGTAATATATTGTGGTATTATAGAATGCGTTTTACAATTCGTATTTATTGTGAATCTCACCAGCGCTATAATACATTGTATAAAAACTGAATGTTTCCCATCCTGTAATTCAGACACAACTTTGAAAAAGCCAATGCATATATATATATACACACACATATATATATATACACACACACATATATATATATATATATATATATATATATATATAAATGCAGAAGAATGATAACTTCTCTTATATTTGAATAGGTAAGAAAATTTTAGATTCGGAATAACAGCCAATATGAATTTAAAAGACTAAAAGTGTTGTTAAATAGGAAATTAGGATATAGAAAGGCAGGTGAAAATCAAGACTATGTGAATTTTATGTAATATTTTGAAAAATTAGAGAGAGGCGGTATTCCAGTAAAAGCGCAATTAATGACATTCTTTTAATGATTTTTATAGACATGGAAAGTTTTTAGAAAATCGAATTATCTGCTATCGGGGAATTTTACTGTTAATTTTTTTTCTTGCGGATATCATAATTCCATGCCATCCATCGATTGAAGATGGATATTCAATTCATTAGTTTTTTTTCTCTAGATGGCTTAAAACAGTGAAAATTAATAGGGGTGTATTGGATTTTATAATCCATTGCAAATATTAGAAATATATCAGTAATTTTCCTCTTTTAATTATTTGCTCTCGAGAACGATACTATTAGAGGAAAAATATTTCAAAATGTATTTGCTGCTTTTTTTTTTTATTACTTTAATATAATCTTCATTTGTTATATTATTTCTATTTGATTCGATTTATTTATGCACTTAGTCAGTTACATGTACACATAATTCGTTACATATTGTTTTTCAATTCTTATAATATATATATATTGTCAAAAAGTCAGCTTCCTGTGCCGCCGCCGTTGCGTAGAGGTTTTTCTTTGGACTGTCACCCAGACGACCTCGGTTCGAATCCGGCTGGGGGAAAGTGGATTTAAAGACTCTAAAGTTTTTTTTTCTAAATTACTATAATTATATTTGTATATTTAATCTCATATTCTAGCAGTTTCTAGAATATTCTAATTTATGTTAATCTTGTATTCTGGAATATTCGATTATTGTATTTAAGCGACTTGTTCCTCAGTTTGAGTGTGTTCTCAGCCGAGTGTAGCTATATTACAAGTTCGTTCTGCTAATAAACTACGCTTGTTACTTCACTTTGAGTGCTCACTTTGGCTCTTCACAACATCTACGTGACATTTTTGGTGGAGGCACCGGGTAATAAACCTTGAAAACGTGGGCAGCAGTGACAATCTTCTCAGAAGTCTCCGTTTAAGAGGACAATCTCTCGAATACGGACTTTATTTTCCAGACAGCAAAAAGAAAACGAAAATGCCGGAAGATACCAAAATGCCCAAAATACCAGAAGAGACGAAGCCCGTCGTATTGAATCATACCTACCAGCTACAAAGGAGCCCATCGACCTTCCGAGGAGTGCCTGGAGAAGACCCTCTGAAATGGCCTAAAGAATACGATCGAGTGGCTAAATTCAACAAATGGGATGACATGATGTGCTTAGCCAATGTTTATTTCTTCCTGGATAGTACGGCAAAGCAGTAGTACATAAACAATGAAGACACTCTGAATTCCTGGGAGGCTTTCAAGAAGGAATTAAGAGGACTTTTCGGCGACCAACAAAAGTATACCAGGAAGGCGCAGGAGCAATTGAAGTACAGAGCACAGCTGTTAGGAGAGAGTACGCAGACCTATATACAGAGTGTCTTAGATCTGTGCCAAGAAATTAATCCTTCAAAGACCGAAGACGAAAAAGTGTCTCACCTAAAGAAAGACATTGCGGAGGACATTTATCAGACCCTGTTGACGAAAGAAATCAGCACCACAACTGATTTCATTAAATGGTGCAACTACATCTAGGACATAAAGCAGAAGAGGGTTGGATGATGAAGATTTGAGAGGCTTCAAAATGTCATACCAGTGGCAGCTATGGAGGAGGAACCAGATTTGTTCTCCCTTATCCGCCAAATTGTACAGGAGGAAGTCCATCGACTGATCAACCAGACAAAAGAACCATCAGAACTCTGTTCGCAATTCCTAGAAGAAATAGTCCAAGACGAAGTTCAAAGGGCTCTAGCACCTGTTTCAGCAACACCAACCAAAACTCCACGAAGACCAACATATGTCACTGTAACCAAGGAATCCAGAGTTCCTGTCCAGAGATCACCCATGCAGCCGAGAAAAACTGACCTCTGTAGAACAGCTGACAACAGATCAGTTCTCACAATCGTGAATTTTACTCTAAAATTGTATAAATATCAGATTTAATTAATTTTAATTAATTTTTTGAAAGCAGCTTTATAAAAAAAAATATTGTTGTTATTATTATATTTATTTTTATTAATGCTGTTATTATTAGTAGTAGTAGTATTTTTGTCAGTATTGCTGTTGTTATTATTTCAAAAAAACTAAAACTGTTTTTCTATTACATGCTAAAAGGCGTTGCTAAGTTTTTTTTTTTTTTTTTTTTTCTACTCGAAACACCATATCGAAACATAAAATTTTATTCATGCAATTACATAAATATCGTAATCTTATTCGTTATAAAGAAGAATCATATCTGTATGCATTTCTTTAATTTAAAAATATTTTTTTCTGATACACTTCACTTATTTAATAATTTAATTCATAATTTTTAAAAGACATTTCATCATCGAATTCCAGACGAATTCTAGATAGCATTGCTTGTTTTTTCACTTAAACCTATGTTTTCAAAATCTTCAGCTAAATATTTAATCGTAATTATATATAGTTTACATAAATTTAAATTGCTTGTACAATATTGTTACTTCCTCTTACCCTAACGGTAGAGAACGTATTGTTTTAGGGTCAAATTTTCGAAAGTGAGTTTTGTTATATTTACATGTTCTGAAGTCCCCTGAATACGAAAATCATGTTTATTAGCGAATGGTGTGTGTGTGTGTGTGTGTGTGTGTGTGTGTGTGTGTGTGTGTGTGTGTCTGTGTGTGTGTGTGTGTGTGTGTGTGTGTGTGTGTGTGTGTCTGTGTGTGTGTCTGTTATCAGCATATCTCAAGAACAAATAGCAACATAAATTACAATCTCGGTATTTTAAATGTGTATCATATAGGGAAGGTGCACTAAGCTTTTCGTTGAGATGAAGCACATTGTTTATGTACAGAGACACTCAAAATATTCAAATACATTACGTCTATGGGATAAATTGCAGGTAAGTAGAGTTTAACATCGATAGACTGCACTAAACCAAATGAAACGAATATATATTTTTTGTAATAGAGATAGGCAACTGGGAAAAAAAAATGTGTATGTAGGAGCCTCGCCTCCCTCCCTGAGGGGAAGTCCCCCCTCGAGGGGAGTAGATTTTCATGATGGGTATTTTTCAAAAGAGCTCACCAATACCTTTAAAACGAATGGTTGATCCATCGATCTGCGACAATTTAAAATAAAGTTATCGATTTTTTTTTTTTTTTTTTTTTTAATGTAATATTGAGAATGAATTGAACTTTTTTTGGATATTTAGTACTATACTACTTCTCTAATATGGAAATCGTCTGCATTGTCATAGAAGATAACTTTTTTAAATAATAATTTTAATAAATCATTTTTACTGAATGAATCTGTATAGGAAAATATAGAAGAAAGTCATGTGGGGGGCCACAGCGGACTAGTTATTTGTTGTTAGTGGATGTGCTTTACTAATAATATTTTACCATTTCTAGGAAAGCTTTTCGGGAATTGAAATAAATTCTTCATAGAGATATGGTAAATAATGTATGTTTTAAGCTAAACATTCATAACTTGTTTTTTGTATATTTACACGTTTTCAGGCTTCCTGATTACCGTAGTCAAGTTTTTTAACGTGTGATCTTTTTCTGTGTCTCTTAGAGTAACTTAAAAACGAATAATTTTAGAAAATCCAAATGTTGTATTTTGAAGTTAATATAAGTTTGTTACTGGAAACGTTTGGTCAAGATTGGTGTTTCAATGAATGTTGCGTGTGAAAATTGTCTATATACTTTTAAGTAAACTTTTAATTTTAACAACTGAATTAAATTCTGTATAAATTTAGGTTCATTAATGAAACGGGGGTCTGAGAGGGGGGAGGGGGCCGTTAGCCCTCCTTGCACAGAACTGATTATCACATAAAACTCTTCCGAAGCCTAATTTGAATTGTTTAACATACGTTTACGTAACAGTACTCGGTATCTTATCTCTTAATCTCGAACCTCTATTTATAGTAGTAAATTTCAGGTTAAGAGAAAGTCGTGTGAGTGACACACCAGATTGTTTTCTCTTATTTTACATAAATCATCTTTTATATATGTTACGATTTATTGAAAAGGACCATGGATTTATATTTAGGTATTTTTCGGGTGTCCCTGATGACAAACCATTGATGGTAATTACATAGTTTTTATTAAGGGACATCCCGTATTGAATTAAAAAAAAAAAAACTTGTATCAGTTTCAAGAAATTTCGTGAATAGATACAAAAAATCTGGTATTCTTTTCTACAGTTATATTATTACCTTTAAGTATTATTATCAAAGGTCGTTTTCTATAAAGTTTAAAAATCCATACTTTTAACAAAATAATGTTATTTAGCTTTAAAAGAAAATCACTAAACAAATTAATAAACTTGCAGTTTATATTAAGAAATATTCTAATAAATTATTTCATTCTTTGCATTCATTTTACCATCAGATCTCCCATCCATCATCTTCATAATCTGTAAAATGAGAACATTCAGGCAATTACGGAATTAAAGTATATTAATCACTTCAAATAAGTCAAGAAAATCTAGTTTAAATAAATGCTTACATTGCAAACATAGCAAAATAAATAGAAGAGATTAATTAAACTGTGAAATATGTACTTTAAAGAGCAATTAGAGATTCTCGGTTGAAGAATTCTTAATGAAGGAAAATAATATCCGAATAAAAATCGTTCGAAATGGAGAATGAATTTCAATTAACTACAAGAGGGGTGAATTATAAATTCTAAAACTTTATTTCAAATTATATATTTTAAACCAACATTTTTGCCCGTTGTTCGCGGTAATTTAAATATTATTCACGGTATAAATTAAAAAATATTTATCTTAGTTGATGCTTACTATAATATGCTAATATATTTAGAGAATATTGTTAATAAATACAATTTGTCATTTTTCTCATATATATATATGCATGTATATATATACATATATATATATATATATATATATATATATATATATATATATATATATATATATATATATATATATATATATATATTTATTTATTTATTTATTTGGATAATTATTTGTGCACTGATTTAAACATAAAATTTCTCAGCGCTCTAAAAAATAATTTATATTGGCATTTACGTTCCAACTAACGGGTACAATACTTAGCTAGTAAAAGAAAAGTCGTGAAGAGGGTTCTTTACAGAAGCTGTAACTTTTCTTGAATATTCAGATTGAATTTTCATCAAATGTTGAATCTATGGCGATATTTGAATCGATATTGATAACAGGTGACCATCTAATATATAAGCGTTATAAAATAGAGAAAGTAATTATATTTTGGAATAGTTTTAGGAGCCCAACATTGCTAAATTTGAAATTTGACGCCAAAGTAACTCGGTCGTTCCTCACTAAGGTCTTTTCTAACGAAATGGGAAATGTCTTTTAAATTCATCGCCGAAATGGAACAAAAATTTAAGTGTCAGCAAGAGGAGTACTGTACTAAAGTTACTATACTAAAGCAAGAGGGTACTGTACTAACCCTAATTCGTTTAAAAAACACAGAACACTGTTCTTTAGGTTAAAATATATTATTTTCCGTACAAATTACATTAAAAATTTCAAAAGTACTTTTTTTTAATGTGAAACTAATGTGTAATAACATATTAACCTTTATCCATAGACCTGATATTACACTAAACGTAACATTACTTTATTGGTGGAACATAAGGAAAAGTTCCAAAGATGAGTCAGAAAATTTGAGGAAAATTGGTTGGCAATTATCACGTTATTTGCGAATCATTGCATGGAATGTTCTTCTTCTTCTTTTTTTTTTTTTTTATTCAATTTATAAAGCAAGCAAAACTTGTCAAAAACATTAGATTTTTGCTTTTCAGCTCTCTTTTTTTTCAATTAATAAGATAACGTAGGCATAAGTATACTTCTCATTAATTATCATTTATTATTATGAAATATATATTTTTTTTTTTTATGTATTCATTTTTTTATACATATATTTTTTTTAGAATGAAAGGACTATTTCTTTCAATCTGTGATTTTAAGTTGTCGCCATTTGTTGTATTCCACCCTTAATTCTATAAGAAAAAGAAAAAAAAATGAACATGCAAACATATTATTACTGAAAATAAAATTACTGTTTCTAAATTAATGATGTCAATTGCTAATAAATTAAAATAAATGGAAAAAGCCGGAAAAGGCTTAAATGTAATAAACGAAATAGAAATTTCTAAAAGCAAACAAACATTTTGACATAAATTTGACTATTGAAAATTTATTAAAATTATAAAAATTATGTATCGAGATATTCTATTATTTATAAGCTAAAAGGAAATAAGTAAATAAGTAAATATCTTCCTTTTTATGTAGAAAAATGAAGGTGAATGCATTTTTTAAATATTTAAAATAAAACTGAGAAAATCACTCTAAGGAAATGAGACAATTTCAGTATAGAATCACTTAGCAAAATTTAAACTTTGACATTGAAGTAACTCGGACATTTCTCGCCAAGACCTTTATTTGCGGAATTCCGATAGCCGTTTATTTATCTGTTTTATTTATTTTTTCTCCATAAATACATGCAACTGTTACTTTTTAGTTTAAAGAAATAAATATAGCATTTATAAACACTTTACAAAAATACTTAAAAAATAAAAGAAAAAAAGGAAAAGAAAAAGAAAAAGAAAGAAAGAAAAAAAGAAAAAAAAAAATCTTACATGTGAATCACTATTCATAGCGATAAAATATGTTTCAGATACAAAGCAATCTAACTTTTAAATTGAAATATAAATTCTAAAAATAATTTTCAGAAATGTGTAATATCGTGTACGTTACATAATGTCGAGTTTGTGTCTAAAAACAAAATATCAACGAACAAAAAATCGAGATATTTTGTCAAATATTGTCATTTTAAAGTATCGAAATAAATACGTATAATTTTTAATTGGCGTTTTTTTGCTCATATATCTGTAAAGCTAATTAAAATTTTGAAAGGTTCAATGGATATAATTTTATGTTTGGTACAGAGTTAAACCTGAGCCAAGTGTCATTGCATTTTTTTCAGCCTTTTTCCGGTGGTACTCGGTCGAATAAAAAACGTTCTGTATACTTCCATTTCTCCCATGAACACAGAGCAAATATTCTGAAATCATTTTGTGGTTCCTTGATGTCTAAAACGTAAAGATAATGCAACTTTTTTTTTCTCATTTAATGCGTTTTACTAACAAAAGCCTAGTGGCACATGCACAGATCTTTTTTACCCATATCTCTAAAACTTACCGAAAATTTTAAATTTTCGATATATATAATTTACGTTGTGTAAGGACCTAAATTCCTGCCATGTGTCTTTGAATTACGTTCATCCGTTATTCCGTGATACCCGGACAAATATAGCATTACAGATATACAAACACAAACGACACACACACGCATGCACACAGGGAAATTTTTCTAGAGTCCTTTTCGGCTTTCAGGGTTGTGTTAATCATGCAGACATCGCATTTATATATATATATATATATATATATATATATATATATTCTCACTACTTTACACACAAAAGTCTGATTTTGTTAATGTAGATTATTTTTTCCTGAATTAAATATTCACTGTGTTATATTTTTTAATGGATTTTAAGTGTAAACTATTTAATGAACAAATGCCACCGCTGTTCAATACAGAATGTATTACTAACTCTAAACACGTTGTAAAGAGAATTGATTATATATCTCACCAAGAATAAAAAAAAAAAAAAGTCAGACAGGCAGTAGTACGAAATTTAAAATACGATGCAAAATGAAATAAGGATGAAATATTTTTAATGTAAAAAAGTTTATAATACAATAATAAAAGGAGGTTACGCTGATGAACAAAAAAAACAAAAAAAAACAAAAAGAAAGATAGTTTTCTTTTGTTATCATGAACCGTCAAATTTAGCAAGTCAAATTTAGCAATTTATAAAAAGGCGATGACACGCATAGGGGTTTTAACGAATATCAGAAATCCCTATCGGGCAGTTAAAAAAGCTTCAGATTTGTGATATTTGGTAAATTCATTATACGACTCATTCCTATTTCATGATTATTAGGTGTAAAACTCTTTTTAACTTTACATAAAAATGATTCTGCTTAGAATGCTAAAAAAAAAAAAAACAATGTCTAATGAGGAAATTTTTTTAATCGACGTATTTTTTTATGATATGAAATTTAGGATATATTTCTATCTATTAATTCATGGTTAAATGATTTGAGAATAAATTTCTTTTAGTTATTTTTCAGTCAGTGAGTTTTTTTTTCTTTTTTTATGTTTAATAATTTAAGTATTCATTTCTTTTAAATTCAATATCATTTTCTTTAAACAGCTCTAAAGGTACGAATATTTTTCTCAAAATGAACATTTGCACCACTTTCTGGTCTTTCACGCTTTGAAGAAATATTTCTAAAATGAATTTTTGCTCTACATTCACGTTTTAGTTATATACTTTGAAGGATAGGAAATGTTCGCCTGTATATAAGGTATTATGATTTTAATTTTGTTTCCGAAAATAATGTATATATATTTTTTTAACAAAAAATATTTTTTAATTATTTATTATTATTATTTATTATTATTAAATTTTAAATTAGGAAAAGTAAAGGTATTTTGACGTAACCTTAAAAAAAAAAAAAAAAAAAAAAAAAAAAAAAATTAAATTAAATTCAAAATACTGTTGATAAAATCGCGAACATTTTACTCGCAAATGCATAAATATCAGGTTTAATTAATATTAATTAAATAAATAAAATCAGAATTATAAATATTTTATTGTTACTAGTATTACTATTATTGTTGTTGCATTTATTACATTCATTTTTATTGATGTTGTTAATGTTGTTATTATTATTATTATTACTTTTTTTTTAGTTTTTTTTTTAAACTAATTTTTACTTTTCTATTATGAAACTTTCGCTAAAAAACATTGTTAACAGTCCTTTCATTTTTTCAGCTCAAAACACCAGAAAAAAGCATAAATTTCCACTTATGCAAATATATAGATATAAAACTTTTATACCTTGATGAAGCAAAATGAGATCTGTTTCATTTCATTTCTTAAAACATAATTTTCTCTCATACATTTCCCTTACTTCCTTACTTAATTCACAGTTTTAAAAGCCATTGTAGAAGCAGTTTTTTTCTTCTATTCACTGTTTATAATTTATTATTTTTTTAATACTTATTGTACAAAAATATTGCTTTTTAAGAACTGTGCATGAATTAGTATTTAGTTGTAGTTGGTAATTACTTGAATAGTATGTAATAATAAAATAAATGATATTTATATCATAGAATTCCTGACAAATTCTAGATAGTATTGCTTGTTTTTCATATCAAATGTCTGTTTTCAATATATTCACTTAAATACACTGTTCTGCATGAAAATCCCCTTCAACACCATTTTTGCAAATTATTATGCAAAATAACCTCGTGAATCCCAATATGATGCCCATTTTGCACTATCACCCACCGTTTTTCTGGAACGGTAAATTATTATTATTTTTTTTTTGGTAATTTTACGGCAATAAATTCGATTTGTAAGGGTTGAAAGTGTTATTTTAACAGCTAAATATCTTCTAAGGGGCTACAATTGTGAAACAATCTAAAACACGAACTTCTGCCGCAAGGGAAAAATTATAAATTACATTTATTATATTTTATTAATCAATTTTTATTGTTATTAATTATAAATTATATATCACACGTTTAAATAACTCTTGCTCATTCCCCAAATCAAATTAAATTAAATTCATGGCCATAAAATTATCGAACAGTGGTAAAAAATGGGGAAGGTGGCGGCTTGGGTAAAATGAGGGTCACATTTGGATTCAGGAAGTCCTTTTACATAAGAATTTGCAGGAATAATATGAGAGTTTTTTTTTTTTTTTTTTTTTTTTTTTTTGCAGCATAGTGATATTTTTTTTTGTGATTATATATGGTTTGCATAAATTTAAATTGTTTGTACATATATATATTTACATGAAACATTTAACATTAAGGGTAGTAAAAAAAAAAAGTGCATATATTAGTTTTAAAAATTTTGTTTGGAATTTTTTTAATTAAATGAAAAAAAAGTCGGAAGATATTCATTTGGATGAAAAAAAAAAAAAAACTGTCATTCTTTCTTACAGTTAATTTTTACGCTTTTTATTACTGTTATCAAAGATATTTCTCTATACAGTTTAAAGATTCACATTTTGACCAAAAAATGTTATTTTGATTTTTAAAAAAATAAACGAATTTTATTCTAATACTAAAAGTTTACGTTTGTTTACGGTTATAGTTTAGAATTTTAAATACTGATATAAAAAATCATTTTCTAATTAAACGGGATTATTTACAATTCATTCTTTCTATTCTTTCTATTCATCAGATCTCCCACCCATCTTCTTCACAAGCCGTAAAATCAAAACACTCAGCCAAATACGACAATGGAGTGTATTAATCACTGAGGTAAGCGAGAAAATCCAGTTTAAATAAACACTTACATTGGCAAATAGATTTAAATGAGCATAAAATATTTATTTAACTGTGAAATATGTCCTGTAAATTCAAATAGTGAATCAAGTTTAAAGAATTCTTAATAATTAAAAATAATATCACCACAAAATTCGTATTTAATGGTGATTGAATTCTTTTTAACTGCAGGAGATGTAAATTACTAATCACATATTTTTAATTTAGTTTATGTGTTTGTATTTTTTTCTTAATCTATTTTTATTGTGTTATAGTTTTTTATCGTTCTACTTATTAAACAAATGTAATCGTAGTCCAAGGTAGTAAAAGTAAAATATATTAATAAAAAACTAAAGCGTTGTGATTATTTTCAGAGTCTCTAACACTAGTACCGTTTCGTTATATATATATATATAGAGAGAGAGACATAAGTAAATAGACACCATAATTTTTAAACAATATTATTTATTTCATATTATCCACTTGATATAAAAATAAAATATGTACGTTAGGACTTAGTTGAACCCCTTCTTGCTTTTTTCAAAGTTTTTACTCTGTCTGGCATGGAGGCAATGATTTCTGCTCTATTAGTCTGAGAAATTTTAGTGTAATCCTCACGTAAGCATTGCAAAAGTTCTTTACTAGAATTAGCTTGTCTTGGACGTCGTTTAACTGCACGATCGCGCAGAGCCTATACGTGTTCTGTGGGGTTTATATCCGGTGACTGACTGGGTCATGGAAGCTTTAGAATGCCCTATTGTGCGTCCCATTATTTAGCTCTTTTAGCCGTATGCAAGGAGCGCCACTCCATGAAATGCTTCAATGGTTTATTCAGTATCCCACTTGAGAATTCTGGTAAATGTCTCTTCTCCAATATGGCAACGTATTTTCCACCATTAACATTACTCACACATTTCACTAGCTCTGATTTTCCAGTGCTCCAAATCTCACCTTACACGAGAATAGAAAATCTGGCATGATTTACGTTTGGCTATAATCGATTTAGGCTAAATTTTTGTGTGGGTTATCTTCAGATCCCTGTGCAACCGCTACATGAAAACTGAGCAAAAGTGGACTCATCTGAGAAGATAACATGCTGCCAAAATGTCAAATCATGTTTGGACATTCCAGTCGCCCATTCTTTTCTTTTCTTAATATTGGCTGTAGTGAAGAGAGGTTTGCGTCTAGCAGCTCTCCCATGATATCCTAACTTATAAAGATATCTGATAGCTGTAAGGCGACTTCCCACATCTGGAATCTGGAGCCTTGCAACAAGGATTCTTTTCGACAATCATTTTGGTAGCCCTCAGTTGACGTGATGTTGGTCCAGTTTGACATAATATATATATATATATATATATATATATATATATATATATATATACACTTGTTACCTCAAAATTTATTAATATTCATAAAATGCAGGGTGTCTATTTTTTATGACATATCTTTGTATCTATGTATATATGTGTATATGCATTATATACGTGTGTGGGTGGATGAGTTAGATCTCTGGAACAGGTGAAAACAGTGAGTCAAATCCTGAACGAAAGTTAACTACTCATGCACTTCACCAAGAGTAAAGAAACATGAAAAACAGTAATAGGCTAAGAGCCTTAGAATAAGGGAGAAGGGGGGGGGGAGGGGATAGCATTTTTTTTTTCTTTTTTTAGCAAACGCGGAATGAATTAATTTAATTTAAAAATGACGCATGAAGTGACTTTGACGGATGTCAGAAAAAAGTATCTGGCAAAGAAAACACATCCACTTATGTGATACACAGCAAAATCATTACGTGTCTCACCCCTACTTGATGATAATTTCTTTAAGAAATCATTTTTTACTTCAAATTTGTACAAGTAATTCTACTTTCACAGCGCTAAAAAATGAATACCAATCTCTAATCAGAAGATTTTTGAGTTGACGTTAACTTTTATATTCCAAAATTAATTTTTATAGACCTATTAATTCACAATAGAATTCTTTTAAAAAACGGATTTATTGTTTTTTTTTTTTTTTTTTTTTTTTTTTTTTTTATTTACTGAGACTTTTCCTTTTTCCTATTTAATTTTTTAAGTATTCATTTCTTTGAAATCCAGTAGCATGATCATTAAAGAGATTTTAAACTCCTTCGTAAGGAGATTTTCTTCAGAATCACTGCTTACATTTCTGTCTAATCTACAATTTTAATAAACTTTTCCAAAAAAAAAAAAAAAAAAAAAAAAATGAATTTTTGCACTGCAGTCAACTTGAAGCGGAAAAAACACACCGAAAATTCCAAATTCTTTCATTACAAACTGCTAACGCATAAAAAAAAAAAAAAAAAAAAAAAAAAAAAGACTTTTTGCTCTGTAGTCAACTCGAAGCGGAAAAAACACACCAAAAAAAGCCAAATTCTTTCATTACAAACTGCTAACGCATATTAAAAAAAAAAAAAATGAATTTTTGCACTGCAGTCAACTCGAAGCGGAAAAAACACACCGAAAATTCCAAATTCTTTCATTACAAACTGCTAACGCATAAAAAAAAAAAAAAACTTTTTGCTCTGTAGTCAACTCGAAGCTGAAAAAACACACCAAAAAAGCCAAATGCTTTCATTACAAACTGCTAACGCATATTAAAAAAAAAAAAAAAAAAAAAAAAAAAGAAAGAATTTTTCCTCTGCAGTCAACTCGAAGCGGAAAAAACACACCAAAAATGCCAAATTCTTTCATTACAAACTGCTAACGCATATATATATATATATATATAAACCAGCAACTTTACTTTATTTTATTTTTATTTTTCCTTGCCTATATATGGTAGAAAAAATACCTAAATTTATGCTAATATTAAACGTATTAAAAATTTCTGAATATGAAAAATCTAGATTTTTAATGTTGCTGTGTGTGTTTAACTGTGTTTCTCTGCTTTCAGCATCAACTTAAAATAAAAATGTGCATTAAAAGGAAATTAAGTAATATGAAAATCATAAAAGGATACCATTTGAAAAAAAAAAAAAAGTAAACTTTAGATAAGTTTTAATGAATATTGTGCAAGAAAATTCTTCAAGTAATGTAAAATACTGTTTGTAAAAATTTAATAAAAAATTAATAAAAGTCAAGCAATTGTGTTTCTTTTAGAGCTAACAGAATAAGAGTAAGTAATATGAGCACTGCATCAAATTATTCAAAGAGAATGAACTTTTCTATAAATCACTAATTCTTAGCGCTCCTATGAATTCTTCACGAATACAGAAAATTATTAATGCTAAAGCAATACGTATATATTCATAAATGCATATATATCATAATATTTCGCTTTTGGTTTCAAAGCAAAAGTACTTTTCTTTTTTTTTTCCTCAAAATATACTGTTCGCTTTTAAATTTTGTGGTAAGATTCAGTTGCTAAATTTTAATAAAGTATGCTTATTATTTCTTGATTTTAGAGTGTTATTTATTCAATTCTTGGTAGGTCAAATGGTTAAAATCCGATAAAATTATCAATCGCAAATATCAATTAAAAGAATACAAATGTAAAGCACACACACACACACACACACACACACATATATATATATATATATATATATATATATGTACGTAAACACGTTTCTAAGCGTAGCTCAGATATGTGATGTTTTGGTATGTCGTATGTTATACAGTCAATTCACGGTATAATGTCTCAAAGGGATATAGCGACCTATTGAAAATTCCTGATTGACTTCCAATTAAGATAATGTTATTTTATCTTTTATATAACGACCAGGAAAAAAAAGTTTCATTTAGTAAACGACGGTAGTTCTATCAATTTATAGTTTAAGATGTAATACTTACTTAAATTTAATAAAAGAGAGAGAGAAAATTCGACGAATTTTACTTCATCGGGAAAATGAGGTGCGATTTGATGCTAGTTTTTAATTGCGATCCCGAACCGCA
The DNA here is from genome assembly GCA_963930645.1 of Salticus scenicus. Taxonomy (NCBI): domain Eukaryota; kingdom Metazoa; phylum Arthropoda; class Arachnida; order Araneae; family Salticidae; genus Salticus; species Salticus scenicus. Next base: position 115,256,112 of record OZ005649.1, on the reverse strand, counting down.
TAAGCTCTTTGGTAAGCACTTTCCAAAGAAACTATCAGAAATCACTTCGAACAAATAGATTTTCGCAAATTCAGGGAGTGTGAAGAAAATTTATCGAATGTTCCTCGGAAACATTATTGACAATGGAAAGACAAAAAAGATATTAAATGTAGAGAATAATACAAATATCAATTGCATTCCAAAAATTAATAATCCTACAATCAAAAATGAGCTGCGAAAACACGTAACAAATTTCCGGATACTTTTGAAAGTCAAAATTATGAAAATGACTAATTCGAAAAAAACTAGTCGTTTTAAAAATGCTTCTTTCCAATTTGTTAATTACATCAAAAACCAGTTATTGCTTAGTTCATAAAATATTAAACATGTAATTAGTTGTTCATAAATAGGTAGGAGAATTTGATTTTTATACAGTATTTACTTAATTCATACTCCTTCTTTTCTTTTTTATTATGTAAATTTTATAAAGATAAAATTATTCTTTCATTTAAAATTTTTATGGTACCATTTATACTGCATAGTACACATATACTGCATAATTCATTCAGATGGTCATCTGGAATCATTATTTTAATTTTCGTCAAATTTGTGAAATGAATAACGTTTCCCATTGGTTATTATTTTCAATTGATTTCAATTTTAAAATTTTATTTCACTTATAAATTCTAATACAATTCATATTTTACACGCAGTACATCATTTGCAACCATTATCAAACCAAATTTAACGCAAAAGTCCTCATTTAAAAAATTATATTCGATTTATTTGATATAGCGACCGTTTGATATAACGGCCCAAATTGAGTCGGCCCGATGGGACAGTTGTAACGCGAGTCGACTGTATATACCAAACACACACTTTAAAGGAATTTTGGAAAACTTTCATTAATTTGGAAAACGCTTATTCCATCTTATTTTCCACCCTTCAAATACTTTCAGAAATATTATACACAATTTTGACGATTCAAACATCCTCGGGCTTAATTTCGTTGTTTTTGACAACCATTTCATCAAGCGATCGCGTGATTTTTGAGGAAACGGGAACTCTCAAATATTTGACGAAACTGTTTATTCTCAATAGCATGTGCTAGCTTTCATTACCGCCATATTGTATTTTTTTTCCTGTGTTCTTTCGACTTTACGTTACAATGAATTTTATTTGCCGGCCTGGTGGTTCGGTCGATAGGGCGTTGCCTTCTGGATTCCCGGGTTCGAATCGCGGTGTGAGCATGGATGTTTGTGATGTCCTATGTGTACAAAATATTGTGTGCGCTTGTTTCTGTGAATTTCTGTAAAAAATATGGATCAACTGAAACATAAATCATTGTAACTATAGGTATCAAAGCTGCCAAATAAATGTCCATATGCTTTTTATTTGTTTCCTCTGTTTTATTTATATTTTCATTAAATATAATTAGGAATTAATGCCTAAAGCAACGAACTTGAAATTAATTTTATAATTCTATAAATTGCATTTTATTCTGTATCACGAAACTAGGATGAAAAAATGTATCTTTACATTTGGCGAAATTCGTATGTCCAACAAAGTGGCGAAAGTAATTTTCTCAATTTGACGAAATAAGGAGAAAATATATATATATATATATATATTTTTTTTTTTTTTGACGAAATTCGTATTCTCAAATAGGTAACGAAACAATTTTCATCAATTTCACGAAATGTTCGCTCGGAGCATATCCCTAGAAACACTTTGGTCAAAAATGAAGAAATTTTCGTGAAATTTGAGTATCCATTTCTGAGAGTGAAGCACCCTTGGAAGTCCTCGGCAGTCAGGCCTTTTCGTTTTCTCGTCGTTTGTTGCTTTTTTGTGTCCACAAATTCCCAGTGATGTCCCCTCATCACATTTTCGCATTTTGGGAATAAAAGAAGTCGCATGGGGCGAGATCTGGCGAATAAGGAGGATGATCATGGATGGTGATTGAATTTTTTGCCAGAAACTGGCGAACAATCAATGCTGAATGTACAGGTGCATTGTCATGGTGAAGGATCCATCTATCGCCTTGAGTCATTTTTCGTCGCCACGACGCACTTAAACTCTCAAACGCTTGAGAACTGTAGGAAAAATAATTTATTATTTTCGTCAATTTCCATTTTCGACACACAGTAAAAACAAGGACAACAGAAACTAACACAACTGGCACAATACGCACAACTGGACGATCCGCCATGCACTGATGGTTCATTGGGTCTCAGGCAACTAGCACCGGTAGTGAGTGAGGATATATTCCGCGTCATGGCCGACAGATGGCACCAGTTCACGTATTTATTGAACAGACCTCGTATACATATTATCGAAAACTGAAAATCGAAAATTTTACAAAATCAACACTTTCTTCTTTCGGTTTTCGGTTTCCTTATATACTAGAATGTTATATAGCTTTGTATAGCATATTATTGAACAAAACTAGATATATAAGAATATCATTATGAAAAATTATGCTATTTTTTTGGGGGGATAATATTTTTTTTTGAGGTGGCATTGTTTTTATGCAATATCCTCCGTGTCTCGAAGCCAAATCTCACATTTTCAAGTGTGTAGGCTTTTTGAAAAACAATTCTGATTATATTTAACGCATATGAGCCGACAACATCCCTTATATCTATTAATATTCTGCAATATTTTATGTGGGCGCATCTCATTATCTATTGGTTAAAATTGCTTAAAACTTTAACATAATTTAAACATAAAAATTTTACGATGAGAATTTCTCATTATGCTTAAGATAGTGTCCGCATCATACATTTTTAATAATAATTAAAAGAAATTTCTTTAAAATAGTTTTAAAAATATATTTATGATTTTTTTGTAAGTAAGGTTAAGAAACAACTACACTTTTAAATGATATTTAAAAATTTAAAAAAAAAAAAAAAAAATGTTATAATAATAATTTTTTTTTCCATGAGAAGCAAATCAAATCATGTTTTAAGTTTATCTTAAAATTTAAAAAAAAAAAAAGGTTAATTAATTATAATTATTAATGAATGATTTTGATTCTGGCAGAGAGAACTAAGTAAATAATTATTATTTGCGAAACAAATGCACATATATCATTTCAAAGAAATTTATTTCTGTAAATTACGGATAAATGTTTATGCGCAAGTTGATTGTGAATTAGAAAATCATCGAGAGTCAGTTTAAGTCACTAAATGAATGTCATCCAAATTGTATGTCAGTGTTTTAATTTATTTAAGAGTTATATGCAAAAGTCTAAAACGAAAAAAGAAAAAAAAATAGTCTTTTGTTTACTTATTTATTTATTTATTCCTAGAAAACAATGTCGAAAAATAAATTTATGAAATGCTTTTTGTAGGCTCATATAGAAAAACAATAAAAAGAGCTTAATCTATCGCTGATACCGTCTAGACATTCAAAATATGTTGATGCACCTTTCATGCAAAATTTATGATAAAATTTCCTATTAAATAGGGCAATTAAATTTTGTTAACATTTGCGCATACGCAATCATAACGTATTTCGTACGAATGCCGATATCAAATTTGTATTGGACTGGTATCAACTGAATATCCTCGTGTCCAAAATATCATTCAAAAACATGTGGTCAAACTTCTTTTCTGATCACCAGTTTTATGAAAAAAATTCGTCAAGTATATTCTATGTTATCGACAAAACAAAAGCATTCGAAAGCGTTCACATTATTTTATCGCACATATAAGAAATTTGTATATATAAGAAATATATACAAAATTATGCAGCCACGTAAATTTTTAATAAATCCAACGTGACATTTTCAGTTCTAAAATTACAAATAATTTACTGAAAATATTTAATTATAAATTATTATTTTATACATTCCAAATTATTTACTGTGTGAAAATTTTTAAAGAATTGCATTTTCTTTATCAGAAAATTTATTTCATTTTGCAGAACTTGAAGAAGAAAACAGTAATAATAGCCATTATTATTATTATTATTATTATTATTATAATATTTTGCTATACTGATTTTTTTTCTTAAATTTTTACTTCACTTACACATTTATAAATTTATTTAATATTTTTATTAATCATATTATACCTTGATATATTTTTTTTTCTTTGTTCTATTTTCTTTATTTATTTTTAATGAATATTTATATTTTCTGCAAACAGATGTGTAACATTTTTATGCACATAAATGTATAAAAGTGTGGCGAAAAAGAGTGCTCCTTTTTTATATATAAAATGTAATAGACTTTGTAATTTATACTTCACTATAAAAGTTACACAAAAATTAAAGATATTGAATTTGTTTCGCTAAAATAAATATTTCACTTGTTAACTATAAATGTTTTCTCACGCAATGTCCACAAATATTTAATAAATGCGGTGTAACATACCCTCGAGCGTCAACTAAATTCATATTGAATTTGATTAATTAGACACCAATTCTTATCGACAAAGAACATAAAATGGGGTTCATTATTGATATTCAATATGTGTTTGTAGCATAAAACTGAATTATATGTTTACATAAAGTTTCACAAGAAGTATATTAATACTAGTAAAACTTATTTTTTTTTTTTTTTTACTTCTAATATAAGAATATTGAATATATGTTATATTTTCTGAATATAACTATGTAATTGAGAGTTATAATTATATATACTGGTAAATCATCTTATGCATTCATATATAACATATTTTCTTTATGCTCTGAAACTTTAGTGTACATTTAAATGAAATAATATATTTTATTTTGTATGTTTGATAAATAATAATTTTTTTTAATTTAAGGGGCTAAATCTAAAAAACTGAATGATTAGATTTCTAAAGCTAAAAAAAAAAAAAAATAGAAAAAAGAAAAAGAAAAGAAACATCGTTATTTTATAATATAATAAAATAAATATTTTATTAAAATTTTGAAACCTGCAAAAGAGTGACATTTAAACAATATTTTATAAAATTTTTGTTGGAAAATTTGGAAAATTCAACCGGTGGGCCCATAGTATTTCCGGAGAATTTTCAGAAAAGCAGTGTGCAAGATTTCTGGAAGACTAACATACCGATCTTACTGAAATTTTGCGCATTTCATGAACGTAGAAATTATTAGTGTATGAACAAAGAATTTTTTTTTTCTTTTTTTTAAACTGAAATCTAAATTTTTGACTGAGTTGTATGCCAAAAACAATAGAATTTTTCGAACGTTTTACCCCACTTATAGGTTTGTAAATCTTTTTTAAATAAATAAAAATGAAATATTCTTCGTTAAAGTACAAATCAGTTTGATTTTGAAGACGTGTACAAAGTTTCAGTAAGTGTACAGTCGGTAACAAAAGTATCCGAACACTATCAAAAATTCCTATGTAAAAAAAGTAAAGTTAATATTGTTTTGTTAAATAAATCGTTGTCGAATCATGTTCTTAGTCAGTCTAAGAACATGATTCGATAAGGATTTATTTAACAAAACAGTATTAACTCCACTTTATTTATATAGGAATTTTTGCTACTGTTCGGATACTTTTGTTACCGACTGTACATTAGTTTTTGAGAAATCGTATTCAACGGATTTCCTGAAACCAGGACCCACCAGCTAAAATTTTCCAAACATTTCAATGAAAATTTTATAAAATATTCTTTAAATGTTGCTGTTTTATATGTTAAAAATTTTGAATACAAATTTTATGTATTATATATACATATATTAATATAATAGAGAAAGTATAATTACACGAACTTTCTTTTTCTTTCTTTTTTTTTTTTTTTTTGCTTCGGAATACATGTATTTCTCACGAATGAAAAAAAAAATGAAAAACCTTTAAAAATGAAAAAAAAAAAAAAAAAAAAAAAAAAAAGGCTTTCAAATCTATAAAATATTTTTTGTATGTTAATATAAATTGCATCAATATTTCGTACACATCCAAAACTAATGATATTTTTTTTCGGCATACATCAATAGCAATATCGGCTAACAATATAACTTTTAGTAGCATTGCACATATAACGAACAATTTTAGACAATTACAAGCACATTGAAATATGTGTCTTAAACGAGTGTAATTATTCATTTCTGAATACATATGCAAATTCTTCATAACCTATTTTTCCCAAAATTAAATTTTTAATTGAGAACTACTCTGTGTAAAATTTATTTTTTATTTTACTTCTTACCTTGTAAAATCTTTCTCTTGAATGAAGAAAAATGTAAACTAATATATTTCGATATATATATATATATATATATATATATATGTATGTATATATATATATATATATGTATATGTATATATATATATATATAGCAATATTCCTATATATATATATACGAAGGTAAGATATATTATGAAAGTAAATCTCACAGGAATATTAGCTATTATTAAAATGTTTAGAGCTACAAAGGGAAAAGAAAAAATAAGGTCTTAGGCATGTGTTTAAAAATATAAAGATAAATTAATCAAATAGTTTTTGTTTCCTTTATTTTATTATATTTATGATTTTAAACGCAACTTTGCTTAATTTATTAAAAAAAAAAGAAATAGAAAGTAATTATTGTCATATGTATAATCTGTACAATTTCACAACATATATATATTTTATAAGAAATTTCCACATTATATATATATTAATCGGCAAACATGAAATTTGTGGTACACTTTTAACCTATCAACTATTGGAGTAGATGATTGAAAGTGACATCATTCGAATGGTATGATTAGCCAGATTTGAAAAAAAAAAAAAAAAAATTCTTATGATGTCAAGAAGATATTTATATAATTATAAGATTAAAAAAAAAAAAAAAAAAAAAAAAAATGTATATTTTTATTTACCATGTTTTTAAATTTTCTGATGAATCGTTAATGAAATACGCGAGGATAAAAAAAATAATATATCAGCAATATTTAAACACGCGGACTCAGTTCAGTGAACTAATAATAATAATGAAAAAAAATAAAATAAAGTGATTTTAAAAATAAAATATGACGACAATTTTTGTGAGATGCAAAATTTAACTTTTTATACATTTTTAACGTTAAAGTTTAATTAAATATATTTTTATTTATGTCGAAAGAAAATGAACTTTTTTTTTTTTTTTTTTGACAACAATTAAAATATAACTAATACTTTAATGGCTATTTTTATTGCTATTAGGAGCATATTACTTTCATATTTTAATTATTTAAAAGAAAAGTATTCGGAAATTCGAAAATCTGACTTCAAAGTATGGTGTTGTCATCGGGTTCTGAGCTACTGTGACAGTTTCAAATGACTAGCTAGTAAGGAAGTTAGTTAAAAATAGATTGCAAGATCTACCGGACAAACACACGCGCACAAACAAACAAGAACAAAAGTTAATAAAAACACGGTAATAAAATACTTTATTTTTATGCACTTTTCCATTTTATACACTTATTATTTTATATTAAAATATTCCTAAAGAAGAAAGTTGTTAAACCTAGCAATTTCATAAAACTCAAATGAAACCATAGACACAGTAATTTACATAGATAGCATCACTATACTCTTGACCAGTGGTCGGAAGTAGCGCGCTACAAGTAGCGAAACTACAGTAGTCGCTACATTTTTTAGTAGTTTGTAGTGTAACGCGCTACTTTCTAAATGATGTAGTGTAACGAGTAAGCGCGTTACAAAAAAACGTAGTTTCTAGCGATTTTCAACGCTACTTTTAACGTTACTTTTGTTTACCAACAAACCGCTATTTGTGGACCACGTTATCATATTTTTTTTCTTTGTACGAAATACGTAGCTCTGCGCATGACATACGAATGCTCGTTTAACTAGAATCTCATACAATCACCTGTTACTGGATTCTGGTGTTCGAAAAAAACCCTTCTTCGATTCGCATTCGATCGAGTTGAGTTCATCTTTCCATAGCGATTGACGACCACGTTGTTTGTTATAATCATTCATTGAACTAGTACACGAGCACGATTTCTTTTTCTTCTTTTAACTAATATATTTAGTTGTTCATCGTTAACGTATATGCGTTTCAAGATGAACTTCAAAAAATTTTGTGCGAACCGCAGAAACCTGCTGCATCACTGTGCAGTTCGAAATTTTTGAAGCAAGCATATTTAAAAACAAATACTGGTGTTCCATCAAGTGCTTCAGTTGAGAGACTTTTCTCTCATGCATCTGAAGTGCTTAGCTGCAAAAGATCCTGCCCAACTTAAGAAATATTTGAGATGCAGCTCTTATATGAATAAAAATATGATTAAAAATGAATAAAAATATGATTAAAAATAAATAAAAATATGTAGAAATACTATATAAAACCGTTTAAGAGAAAGTATTCAACATGCATTTAAATTTTGAACTAATGCATAATAAAGCACATAAATTGAAAAGAATTGATTATTTACATCTGGTGGTTAAAAACTAATTAAAATTTAAAATATTGTAGTAACATAACCAAAATTGAAATAAATGTTAATTTTCAAAAGTTTTTTTTTTTTTTTGGGGGGGGGGGAGGGGGGGAGAAAAGTAGTTAAAAAAAGTAGTTTGTTGTCACTACTTTTTAAAAGTAGTTGTAGTTAACTACATTTGTGAAAAAGTAGTTGTAGTTAACTACATTTGTGAAAAAGTAGTTGTAGTTGTAGTTCACTACAAAAAAAAGTAGTTTTTCCAACCACTGCTCTTGACTACAGATTTTTCATTCTAAGAGACAGCTATTAGAGTGGTACAAATTTGAGGGAATGAGTGGTAGATCAAAAGTTTATACCATTGACCGTATACGCAAACTAAAAAAAAAAAGTTTTTTATTTATGAAATTTCGTACTTTTTTTCTTTCTTTTCTTTTCTTTTTTTATGTGATTTACGTCAGTTCTAAGTTGAAGACTTTTTTTTTTTTTTTTTAACTAAAACATAATGCATTTCATTTAACTTAAACTGACTACTTAAAGAAAAAAAAATGGATTTATTACTAGCTTCTGCATACATAAGAAGTAAGTAGATTCAATTTCTGGTTTTCGATGAATTTAAATGTTTTGAGATTTCCTTGCATTTCAATTAACTGAAATTGACTAATTATTTTTATAAAAAAGTGGTTTTATTATTCTATATTCTGTATATCTGTATATTCTATCTTCTGTATTCTATCTTCTGTATAAGAAAAATTATAAGATTCAGAAAACTTTTAGATATCCAGTTTTCGACGAAGTTAAACGTTTTGAGATTTCCTGAATTCAATTCGACCATTTTTCGAAAATGTCTATCTTTTTTATTTCGAACATTGAACTTCATGAACCAATGGACTTAATTTAACCGAACTTGATAGTTGGTTGATCTTAGTTTGAATTTGAGCCGATTAGCTTTTCGGCTATATCACCCAACAGGGAGCGCTTCCACGTTGTGATTTCCTCTCACTTCATGAAGGGCCTAGCATCTGCTTAAAGATATATTTTAAGTTGAACTCTCCTGATTCAGTTATAGAGCATATCTGCCGCCAAGTGGCGCTGTTAAGTTAAAATTTAATCTCATTTTGAAGGCGGTCGACGGAATAGAAACGTTTTCTTTTAAGGTTGATGACGGATATGCATTCTTGATGTGCACAAAAGCTTGCTTATCACAAAATATTTTATGAAAGACATTTATCCGTTCTTTTATAATGCCCGCACAAAATAAGTACGATATTCTAGATCTATATTTGGAAAGATATGCATGAATAAGGATGAATAGTTGTGCAAACCTTTTTTAAGTCCAAATCTGCGAAAACCTATGCTTCAGTATTAAGTTTAAGTAAGTTCAGTATTAAGTTCAATATATAAGGTGTTTCGAACACTGGACGATACTAGTTCAAAATAATAAAAAGAAAATTCGCCAATCACATGACATAGTCGCAAATTGAAATACCCTAGCCTTGTTGGCTACCTACTCTTCCATTAGAACCAGTCTTTTATTCCAATTTCATAAATAATTTTATTAGTGTGAACTTCATGTTTCTGTTTTGAAGCTATTTCATATTATTTCCAATGTAGCATTAATTATTAATACTAAAATATTCGTAGTCAATGTCGTTCAAGCCAGTTTCATAAATATTTTTTAATAAGATCTGACATTGTTATAATGAATATATTCTCTCAATGGATGTTTAGGCAAAATTGTGCCCTATTTTGGTATGTTAAGAAAGTAGCAACTTTTAAATAACTTACGAAATTTCCAAAATAGAATGTTCAGCGATGTTTGTGCCATCATCATAATTGATACTAAGTTGTTCTAACTTCTTTACGATAAATATATTCTATTTAATACATTTTAGGATAAGTTTGGCTCTGTTCTCCCATGTTTAAGAAAATTGTAAAACTTGAATAACTCACAAAGTATTTATTTTTACGGAGTATGAAAATTATAAATCCATAAGATTCTTATTGGTTTTGTAAATAATATTTTAAAACAAATTCGATCTCTTTACAAATCTTCTTTCTTGATATATTGTATTCAAAGTTCGACAAACTAACGCATTATTACTCTACCAAACTAACACCCTATAGAAAGGAATTTTATCTGTTTCATTATTTTCAGATTTCTCACACGACAGAATGTAAAAAGCAGAATATCGAATACTCTAACAATGAAATATTTGAAAATATTGCTTAAATATTTGCAACTTAAATATTTTGAAAAAATAAGGGTTCTTCTAAAATAAAATGAAGATGATAGTGGGCTTTATAAATATTTATTTACAATCAGCGAACACTGTATTGCCACCTCTCATTGATTGAACCAAAGTAAAGGTGTTAATAAAACCCCTTATAGTTTAGTTTTGACTTTGAAAGAACTGAAATTATGTTTATTCTATCTCTCATAACGTTTTCAAATTACACGACATCTGTTTGGGGTTTTCATATAAGTTTTACTATTAAATTATGTAAATAAATGTTTTGAAAAGCTAGCGCATGCGTAGTTAAAAATTATTTAGTAAAAATGCTTATATTTCATATCATACTTTACATTTTTGCATTCTGTTTACAGTATGCTTCGTCTTATAGTATGTAGTATGCTAATATATATATATATATATATATATATATATATCTGCATTAAGTCTAATACCTTACGTGTTATAATAAAAAAAAAACTTTTTTTTTTTTTTTTTTTTTTTTTTTTTTTTTTTTTTTTTAAACAAACAATATATTTTCATGAATTTATGTGGTTGTCTCATGAAAATTTTTATGCAAATAATGACAAAAATCCTCTTAATCACATGCTACAACCAAAACACACTTTAATTTCTACAGGGTGATTCAAAACATTTTGACATTTGCCTAATTTTTTACGGGTTCCTTTTTCCTCTGCAGGATTCACGTTTTGCTTAAATACATAAGGTATAACATGTTCTTTACACTCCCAAAGTTTCAAACTGATTTCTAAAGAACTTTCTAGATATTTGATAAAAAGGTATAAATTCGAATATATCCAAATACTTTTTGATAGATAAAGTATAATCTAAGAACCTTATGATATAAAATTTTCGAAAAAGATAGAAAATGTGCTTTGTCGTGATGAGAAACTTTTATAATTTACTATTATATTTCTTTTATATCCTATGTATTTGATCGTTTTAAAAGTTGAATTATAACGGCTGTTAAAAGTTCTATAACTTATTAAAAGTATTCGTCATAATACATTAAAAGCTTTGTACAAAATATGTAAAATATTCTGTAACTTTTCTGTATAAGAGCTTTATGAAATAGAATTTTCGAAAAATGATAGCAAATGTGCATCTTTGTGATGAGATGAAAACTTTAATGACTTATTCCCTATTCTCCCCTTATTTAAATAGTAATAATAATAATAATAATAATAATAAAAGTTTTGAAAAAAAGTAGTTTTAAGCATTTCTCGTAAATATTTTAGAAACCTAAAAAGCCAATACTTGAAAATGGATTTTTTCGTAAAAGGGATATGACCTTTTTACACCTCTAATAAATTCTCATACGATGTAAAAATTTAGAAAGAAAAGGCATAAAGTAGAATCACTTAAAATAATTTCGAAAAGCATTTGAAAATATTATATTTATGAGCTTGTTATCTCATATTGTATACTTACTTTCTATCATTTTATTTATTTATTTATTTTTTACTTAAATAAATTTTATAGAATGGCTTGGTTTAATTTTAAGATTAGATCATTTATATTCAATGATAAAATGGAGACGAAAACTCTCATTTATTTCCAAAGAATTTTACAACGATAAAATAAATCTTTAAAGTTCTGGAGATTTTTTATGTAAGAAAAAAAAAAAAGTCTTTTTTATTTATTTATTTATTTTTCTTTATCAACCGCTTCTGAGTGTAAAGGATGATTCAATTTCAGCAAATCCAATAATTAAATTTTTTTATATTGACAAATTCGCCCGTAAAAAAAACACTGAATGATTTTGCTGTATTAAATAAAATGTAATGAAGATTTACAAGTGAGGTATTGTAATAAAGAGAAGCAGATGGAAGAAAGAAAATTTCATACAAATATGTTTCTTTTAATTTAATTATTCGTGCATTGTACACAAGAGTATACAAGAGTAAGTGTATACATTATATACACATACTCTTGAATTAATGTTCTCTATTAAGAACTCCTCTTATCCCTTATATAGCACTAGTAATTTTTGTTGTTTTCTTAGTCAGAAGAACAGCAATTGATAAAATATAAAAGTATGTTATGAAATCAACTGTTTAAGGATTCATAAAATTAATTCGAGGAAACATCTCTAAGAAATTTTACCTGAATACTAGAGAATACCTTGGCTAATTATATAATTTTGAATGATGTGCTAGGAAACGTGACCTCCCTTTAGATTCTTAAAAATATACCGGTTTTTGCATGTGAGTTGTTATTACAAAAAGAAAAAAAAATCGAATTAATTTTGGTGCATTTCACCTAGACCTGCTTTTGTCATAAGATAATCATTTCTGCCAAATTGCAGAGAATTATTTCACGTCTTACTTCATTCATATGGTGCAATACATAGAATTTTATAGTGATTAAATTGAGATTTGCATCATTTAACAGTTTATATAAAGTAGAGGTTTTTTTGTCTAAACTAGGGATATGTGTGAAATTCCTTTCGAGGGAGTCTTTTAAACGTGTTCTAACCCGCATTTTCAGAGAGATTTTTAGAGAAAAAGCCATAAAAATTTTCAGTTGGCCAAGCAGACGCGTGCAAAATGTGATAACTCGGAACATTTCTTCTAGAAGCTTCGAGAGTGAAACACCTCGGGTACTGTTATTGTTATTATTCATATTATTATACAGCCTTTTTCAGCATAAATCAAGAAAAAAATATTTGTAGAAAGTCAAAACTTGGTATTCTTAATATTTATCGCGTGGAGATATTAAATGAAGCTTTTATTGAAATCTGGCAAGTTTTTTGTGTACAGAGATATTCAAAATAAATAAATACGTTACACCTTTTATCGAAAGTTTCTTGTTGTTACATTTTAACATATTTAGACTGCACCAAACAAATTAAAATAAACATGTATTCCTTATAAGCACGAAAGCATATTTTATATACAATGTGTGTAAAAAATTACACAGGTCTATGATAAAGTTATTTTTTTCAAAGTAATGTGTTTTCTGGTGTATTTTTAGTGGCTGAATAAGGAAAATATATTCAAAAAATTTCATCATTTACAGTTTTGACAAAAAATGTGGTTTTTTTATGAGCTTGTAGCTCCACTTTTTCAATTCCAATTTATTTCCCGGAAAATCTGTATGATGCGAGGGAAGAACAAAGATAGGGTGATGGGGGAGATAGGAGTGTGAATGAAGAACGGAAGATAGGGTGATGTGAGTGAAGAACAACTATTTCATCAAGACTTCAAAGAAATCTAGAAAAGGTATCAAGGACGATGGAATGTTGACGTATTAGCAAATTATTATTGGATGCTGTATAGAAAATCCCACTTCCCCTTAAGTCTATCAATCAATGCAAAGTGAAAAAAGCTCTAAAGGAATCTTAACAGATTAAACGCTTAACAGATAATGATAGTCTGTTTTAAAGTATTTTATATATAAATAGTTACGGCTTTGTTACAGCCTCTAAGTGATTTTTTTTTCCGATCTTCAACCTTACTTTGTGAAAAATCCTTACGTGATAGGTTGGTTGGTTGTCATTTAATGGCGCAAGGTCCACAATGGGACATACTGCGCCATCTTACGTGATAGGAAAAAAGACAAGTTTTTCTGAATTCGGCGTATCAAAACACATTAGAGACGCTCAACGAAGTGCAAAAAATATTTGAAAAGTACGATTTCACCTGCCTATGTTATTCTCTTTTAGAAGGCTTTTAAAAGAAATCATTTATATCTCTATGAATATAAGTACTATTCATGTACAAATTCGTGCTATTCACATGCGAGTGATTATAGACAAGTATAAGAAGGAACAGAATCACATGTTGCAGTGATTTTGAATTTCAGACTATTAATTATAAAATAATCTGAAATGTTTTCCTTTTTCTTTAACTTGTTACTGGTCCCTTTTAACTTCGGGAAAATTCTTTTGATGAAATATATGAGTTATTACATGTTCTTTACATCCCAAAAGTTTGGAAACTAAAATAGTGAAAATAAAGTCATAAAGTAATGGAATGTGTAATGTCTGCGTTGAGTCTAATAATTTGTGCATCACTGTATAATATGAATATATTATTATAACAAAATAAAAATAATAAAAAATTGAAAAAATGATGTACTTTAATTTTAGATCTTCATTAATATGTACAAGCATATACTATATATACAATATACTTATACAAATATAAATAAATATTTCTAATATATGTTTTTTCGTACGCTCTTCCCTAACAGTAAAATATATCAACTTTATTATTTTTAAAATATACTTATAATTTCAAAGCTTTTATTTTTAATGTAAAAATTAGTTGGATTTTCACGTTTCGCTGGTCAGTAAATTTAAATAAATCTTTTTTATAATAATAAGTCTCATTTTTGTATCCTTACAATTATTAATAAGCTTCAAAAACTTGAACAGTTACCGTTTGCTTCAAATGAAATATTTCAATAAATAAATAAATAATCTGGTGTATGACAGACATAACACACTACTATACGAATTATATTAACTTCTTAGAGATGATATGATAAGACATAAAACTGGCATATAGGGACATAAAAATAGCGAAAAAATTAAGTATAATATTTTTTCTGTAAGATAAAACTGATATATGTGTAAATACATATAAAAAAGAGTTGAATAACAAGTTTTAAAAAAGTCGATAGAGACGTTTTATGAAACCTCCATTTCAAAGATCTTTATCTGACTTACCTAAATATGATTACTGTCAATTTCTTCTGTAGTAGTCACCTAATACATGCAAAAGTGTATCTAAAAAGGATATAAAAATTCTATATTCTTCTTTTTCCTTCCAGCGGAAAGTCTTCCTTTTTCCCCTGAAAGCGTATAGTTCCTTCAGATTAGAAAAAAATAATTACAATGAAATACACAAATTTGAAACTTTGGGAAACAACGCACATGGGGTATCATAAAAAATAATAATAATAATAATAAAATAAAATAAAATAAAAAAAGTAAATTGAAAAATTCAAATGATAATAATGAACTTTAGATAATAACTTGGTAAAATAAATAGAAAAATAAATACGTAAAATGTAGCTAAAGCAAATTTTAATGTATGTAAATAAGCTTATTACTTACAAATAACCGTCTCAACACAGAATAAAAATTAATCAAGTTGATCATTAATTGTCGTCTTCAAACTTTTATATCATGTCAATGGGCTTCCTATTGCTCGTGACAGTGTTTACACATTACTGTGCACAATAAGTCTGCTTTAATACATTTGTACTTTCTTCCATAACCTTGCGTACAGCCACATGAAAGTATTTTTTTTTTTTTTTTTTTTTCTGGAGCATGTGCTTATCTTAGATATATATAAGAAAAGTAGAAATTAGATACTTTTCACCACCAGGTCTTTGGATCCAAGCGATATTCAACCTACATCTGTACTTCCTGGCAAACCGTATGAGAATAGAGGAATGCAGCATCAGTGGTAGGTGGCAAGTCAGAAAGGATGATAGCATTGCTTGTCTGACTTACTAGTTCATTAAAACATTGAAATCTGAGGTCGTTATATTTTTTCATTTCAAAAAACTTGTACATCTGCTTTTTTTTTTTTTTTTTTACTTTATTGTACATTGCAATTACAATTGTTTTGCCAGATATTTTAGTTGAGTAACGAGTCAGAAATTTCAGATTTTTCTTAATCTGAAAGAGAGGTTTGGAGGAAAAATAGTGAGGAAGCTTCGAGGGGGAAAAACTTTTACATTATTAGAGCCCTGAACAGTATTGTTTCAAATTTTCAAAATTTTACAAATATTTACTCCTATATTATGTTCATTTGTAGTCCCTGTATTTTCGTAATATCAAGGAGCTGTACAAATGGGGGGGGGGAGGGGGAGAAGGGAAGGGAGTGTCTCCACAGGGAGAGGGGATTTTTTATTTTTTTCATTTTTTTTATCTATACTATTCATGAATGTTATCCTAAAATTTCAAACCTTCATAAATCATTTCTTCTGAATTTCTTCATCTGAAAAAGCTGTACGGTTTGGGGAGAGGGGAGGGGAATAGAGGGGAGAAGAAATTTTCCCGCAGGAAGAGCGTACTGTTTTACTTTACATGACTAGACCCCTCAAAAGTATTACTTCAAAATTTCAAAGCAATATACATATTTACATCCTATCATACATTCCTTCCCCTAACAGCACAAAATGTTCCAGAAACGTAACAATCATATAACATTGAAACATTATAAACATTTCAGGAACGTTTAAAAACGTTCAGATTGCTTTCCGATTAGTTTCAAAAACGTAGAAATGTCCGCGATAGTAACAAAAAATCAGATACGTAACATAAACGTTGCAATCACTTAACAGATAGAACAGGAAAAAGAGCGAATGTTTCAGAATGGTATCAGAGAGCATACTTAAATGTGTTTCGTTTTTGAAAGATTGTAAGCTTTCTTGCAACATAGCTGAAACATTCTGTGCTGTATGGGTTATAATCCCTCATTTTTCGTAATCTGAAGTAGCTATTGAGTTTTGGGGTAAAGAGGGGGGGTCTACCTAAGAAGAGGGATCCCCCCCCCCTAGGGAGGGGGAATGTTTTTCTTTTGCATTAATAGAGCCTCCAGGAATGTTATTCCAAAGTTTCAAAACTTTATATATATATATATTTTTTTTTTCCTTTTTTGGTGTTTTTTGGTCTTATTTGTCTGTGCTATACCCATATAGGCAGATAAAGTATTGTTTTTGGTCAAATATCCAAAATCCAATTTTTTGTTAAATTTACACGTTTGAGGTCTTCTGAATCCAAAAAATCATATATTTAGCGATTGGTCTCTGTGTATGGGTGCCTGGTATTACAATATCTCAAGGACAAATAATAGTAGGAGGTTCAAACTTGGTATTATAAATGTGTATCATATAAGAATGCTGCACTAAACTTTTCGATGAGATTTAGCAATTAGTTGAGTACAAGGACACCCAAGAGGATTCAAATACATTACGTCTACGGGAAAAATTACAGGTAAGTAGAGTTTGACATTTATAGACTGCACTAAAAGAAATGAAATGAAAAAAAAATTGTTATATGCATAAAAACGTGTTTTGTAAATTAGGGCGTGGAAATCATTCACTGTTTGTTTGCAGGGCTACACAAAAGAGCTAGAGTATAGTACGACCCCTTGAAAATTGATGGAAGTGTATTTTAGGTTGTGCCGCGTGTTATTAATATAGGATTATATTTTTGTTCACCATGTGGTGTGTACATAATCTTCAGAAGATTTACAGGGCTGAGAATATTTCAGCCATAACATTCTTTTTTATTGTTAATGGTGCTACTTTACTATATTATTTTACCATTGCCAGAAAGGCTGCTCGTAAATTCAAATTAATTCCTCATAGCCATACGGTAAATAATGTATTTTTAAGCTAAATATTCATTGCTTGTCTTTTGTATATTTACATGTTTTGGGGCTTCCTGAATACCGAAGTCAAGTTTTAACGCTTGATCTTTATCTGTGTCACTCAGAGTAAATTGAAAACAAATAATTTGAGGCGAACCAAATGTTGTATTGTGAAGTTAATACAATTGTTACTAGAAAGGTTTGATGAAGGTTGATAAATTTCAAGGAATGTTGCGTGATTCTGAATAATTTTAAATTAACTTTTGAATTTAATAACAGACTTGAATTCTATATACATTTAGGTATAAAAATGAAACGGGGGTGTTGAGGGGGTTACGCCCCGCCCCTCTCACAAAGATTTGTTTTCTATATTGCCTAATTTGAATTGTGTTAACATAAAATTACATAGGAGTGCTCGTTATCTTACGTCTTAATCTCCAATCTGTATTTGTAGTATTAAATTTCACAGTAAGAGAAAGTTGTATGAGTGACACACTAGATCACATTTAATCATTTCATCTCTTAATTTATATAAAGCTTTACCTAGGGTAACTATATACATTCGAAGTAACCTACATATCAAATTTGGAGTTCTGAGCTGCATTATGTTTGAAGAAATTATACAAAAATATCGTTTTCCAGAAGTTTTTTCCCCACCCTGTCCCACTGTATATCCGCTAGAAATTTCAAAACCCATACTACTTCATCTGTGTTTATAAACAGTAACTATTTCAAGTTTGGTTCAAATCGACAGAGTGGTTTGAGAGAAGATTTAAGATAAACATATCCAAATACATATCCACATTTATACCCACATACATACATACAATGACTTTATTTCTACAAGATTATGTTAAAAAAATAATAATTATTATTATTTTTAATTTTTTATATATATTTTTTATTAAATTAAAAATAAAGTTTGATTAAAAGTGTTTTAGTATAAATTTGTTACATAGCAAGACACTGAAAAATATACTTAAAAAATAAATAAATAGATAGATAAAAAAAACTAAAACTATAAACTTTTATGTTTTATAAAAACCGAAAACGTGCATATAATGGTAACTATTGTTTTGAAAACAATTGCAAAATTAGTAATGTGCCACACTGTAAAAGCAAGTCATTTATTTAATAGATACATGGTTTCTATAATCTGAAATTTCCATAGTTTGAAAGTTGAATATTATGTGTTTTTTTTTTTTTTTTTTTTTTTTTTATAAATATAAAATAAAGCTTTTTGTTTCAGGAAATGGCTTTTCTTGTAATATGAAACAACAAGTATGTTCATAAAAGACATAAATATAGATTTTTTTCGGTGAATCCTTTGGTAATTCAATTTTTCATACAAATCCCATTTACATAAATGAGTTGTAGTAAAACGGATATTTTACAAAATACCATATAACACCAACACTAGAATATCAATTTAAGTTGTTTTTGCAAATTGTTGTCTAGACCTTTAAAATTTTACTTTGAAGTAAACCAAATAGTGAAACACAATAAACGCAGTTTCATGTATATATGCAAAAAACAGATTTTATATATTTATGTTTTATGCTAAAGAGCTATTATTTAAAGAAAAATGCGCATATTTATTCAAGACATAATGTATTACAAGGAAATATGTTTATAAAATAAAAAATTCAAACCTTAATAATTTTAGTATAACATGTTCATGAAAACTTTAGAATAAAATTTAAATAATGAATACATTATATAATATATGCCAAATTGTATTTCAAAGTTTTGCTACTTAGATATAAAAAATATATTTTTGCGAAATACACACACTAAACTATACAATATACACGAGACACAATTAATGATTATTCATTTTATAATTCGTAAAGCGGTGGTACCTGGTTGGAAGTATAGTATATCTCTATATGCTTTAATTGTGGCTTTTACCATAGCTTCACCATGAAATGCCTATCTTTACAGCAGGATTACACAGCCACATTTGTGATTAAATTACGGAAAATACTCAATAACACGTAAGCACAATAGTAAATTTCTCTCTTACATAACCTAGACAAAGATGTTTTGTCTTTGTTATCATGAGCTAGAGTTTTATTACAGACTTGAAGAATGCCTTAAAGCAAACTAAACCCACATTGAATATTTATAAACACTGCATTTAAACTTAATATTAATATGTCTACATCTATGATTTATTTGAATTACATTAGCTACATTTTTCAGAATAATTTAACTTTGAAATCCGGCAATCATTTTGACTTGCACAACTACAACTAAAACCTATCAAAGTATTTCTTACATAAGTTAAAATTAGATTCTCCCCCGTCCCCCAAAATCAGTATTATATGACATCTAGAAAATTTAGTTTTACTTTATGTTTAGTAAAATTCGTTTACAAAATATCATTTAGACTCTATTAAATGATTTAACATACATGAATAAAATGTACTGATTAGAGTCTTTTAGTGTTAGAGACTTTTTCATCTTTTTCAGTGACAGCTAATTCTCAACAGACTAGCTGACTGTAAAATATGTTATCATCTGCAAACAGTTGTAATATATAGACGATATGAAAATAAAACTTTATTTTTGTTTGATAAATATTTTTCAAGCGGAAAACACTTTGCATGCTAAATTCATTATACATAAAATTAAATAAATAAAAAAATAAAACTGTTTATTTATCTATTTATTTACCTTTTTCGTTAATATAAATTAAATACGAATAAAGTATTGGGTACTTATAAAATAAGTACCACTATTTAGAGCTGCTCGTAGCTTGATTGAACAGTCTATATGACCGGTCCATTATGTACACTTTCTACGTTGGAAAGAGGACGCAAAAAGAAAGAAAATAGTTTAAAAAGTTGCTGATAGATGGCGTTTTAAAATATGAAATCTAGTGTTTTATAAAAAGGAATAATTTAAGACACAAAAACTAATGTCTTATTTATTAAACAAAAAAAAAAAAAAAAAAAAAAAAAAAAAAAGACTGATAATAAAACTACGCCATTGTTTGGTATTGTAGCTTAAGTTCAGGTTTCACATTGTGTCATACTCTGAGGTATGAAGAACTTTCCATGTCTGGAGTGCTCAACTGCGGAGCATAATGCAACAGAAGTAATGCCCCGCATATCTTGATATATGCTGTTTATAAGCCATAATGTTTTATACACCACTACGTTGCAGAACATATTTTAAATATTCTAAAGACAAAGATCACACATCGTTATATTAAGTGATAAAGGAGGTCACGCTGTAGGAAAAAACAATTTATAATACTGTGAAATTTTTTTTCGTATGAAGTTCTGTATCTGTTGTTCAATATGGCACAATAATCCAACACATATTTCATTTATTTTTTTAAAACCTCGTCATTGTTGACAGCGCGTTCCTTAGAACTTTGAAAGTAGATTCGAGCTCAAGAACTGAAATGGAAATTTCTTCTGAAACATAGACATATACAAGTTTTCTTTCCCTGCTATAAACAGAAAATGATCTTGTCTTTTCGCATTCTTTGTTATTTTTATCAATGGACACTGTTTTAAAAGATATTTTCTTTTGCGCATTAATTTCACACACCTGAGGTCACATACAGAAGTTGCAGTGCTGCAACTGTTAGCATAAAATAATTTTAATAATGAAGCGTTAATTGTCTAAACCGATAGTTACAATTGTTTACAAATATCAGTGGAGCTTCCTTAGATAAAACTTGTTTAAAAATAAAATTATTTTTGTAAACATTATGAAATTTAAAGAAGTGACTTAGAGATGTTTTGTTTAAAACCTATTATGCATTTGTACTAATGATACTGTTATATCGTGTTCAATTCATATAATACTAAATTTTTCTCCTGTGTAAATTTCCTTTCATTTGTATCGTTTTCTCAGTAAATCTCTATTTCAAATTAATTTTCTAGAAAAATACAAATAAATAAATAAA
The DNA here is from genome assembly GCA_963930645.1 of Salticus scenicus. Lineage (NCBI taxonomy): Eukaryota > Metazoa > Arthropoda > Arachnida > Araneae > Salticidae > Salticus > Salticus scenicus. Next base: position 115,234,260 of record OZ005649.1, on the reverse strand, counting down.
TAAATAAACAATAGATTTCCATCACCTTAGACAAGTCGACATGTCCTGGGAATTATATAACATAAATTTAATAACGAATAGTGTTAGAAAATTCAAGAACGAAGATTTTCAATTTTTATTTTGTTATTCGAAGATTTCACTTTTGTTTAATTTTAGTACATACATAAATGTGCAATGCATGCATTTTTAGCATCTGTATTAGTACGCACTGTATAAAATAAATATTTTCACTTCTCTGTCAACCCAATTCATTAAAAGTATATAGGTATTTAATACATAGCTAACAAAATAATTTTATATCTATATTAGACTTTTAAATTTATATTTTAAACATAAACAAGAAGTACGCTCGTTTTACTAACAAAAAATAAAAGACTTTGAATGAAAATTACGTATTTAAACAGATTTTTGAAAGTAATATTTTTAAGGAAAGAAAAAAAAAAAAAAAAAAAGAAAGAAAGCAAAATAAACTTATTTTACATGAAAATTTACTATTCTAAATTTGTTTTAAAAATTGATTGTTTACTTATATTGTAGTTAATATTATTATTCATTAAGATTCTAAGAAAAATCTATTGCTAGAATTTTTCATCTTTTAACAGACAAACATTTCCAAAATAACTTTTTTTTTTTTTATTAGTTGTTCTATATGTTATTGTTATTGTTATTGTTATTATTGTTATTATATTTTTATTTATTTATTTATTTTTTAAATATATATATAGTAAGATACTAAATTTAGATTTGAGTGAATTTGTTTAGTTTAGATCTTAGCTATTAATCTATGTGTTTACTTTAGATACAAGCAATTAAAATATCCGCCTTACTCATGTTGAGCGCATTCCATTTCATAGTTAAATGGCTATTCTAATGATCTTAATATGTATTACTTAGTTTAATCTAGTTTACAATAACTGAACTATTAATAAACTGTAATTAGAAATTTATTATTATTACTGTTTATCGAATAATCAACTGTTTTTAATAAGATATTTTCATTTTTTTTCTTTTTTTTTACGCTAAGAATATCTTAAAAACTATAAATAAAAAGTAAATAAAAATAACAAATTTAATGAATACATTTATTATTATTTTGAAATTGTCTATTAAACCAGATTTATAAAGACTATGATTTATTGACAGTTTTAAATACCTACATATTAATTTCGAGCAACATTTTGCGGACACATTCTTTTTCTGAATTGTTTCTAATACATCTTACATTAGAGGTAATAGCGGAAATATCAGTGTTTATATATTTTTGCATGCATATATGCACTTTATTACTTTGTCACATATAAAAACACTCGTAAAATAAAATAAAATAAAATAAATTTTACAGCGCTATGTAGAGAATTTACAGAGTTGATGTGTTAAAATACTGGTGACAAAAAATAAAATGAACGTAAAAATAGGCGAACCTGCGAGCCACCCCCCCCCACCTCACCCCACGTGTTAGTGTTATTAATATAAATTTTGGGGTTTAGATCTGTAATCCCGAAGGTATTATTCTACTACACTGTGTATTGGAAGTTCCGTAAAATTTACTGCTGCACGATATGCAACCAGAATTGCCTCACGTATATTTTTACGGCAGTTAAATAAAATAATATTCCCGAAATTGCATAATTTTACTTTCATAAGCGATTATCTCAAAATATTTTCTAAAATTTGGTAATAAATCACGTTTGTGGCCCATGTAGATGGACAATATTAATATACATACATATCAGGGAAATTAGTTGCAAATCTGTAGAACTTTATTTATTTATTTATTTAGTACCTTTTTGCAGAACGAAATGTATAGGTGTTAATTCCGTCATAAATGTTTCCATATTGAAAGTGAAATAAGTTGATATCGAGACTAAAGTAGAAGTGTATTATGGGAGTTCAAATTTAAAAAAAATCAGGAATAAAGAGCAGCGAAAAATCTAAATTGAATGAAGTTAGAAAAAATAAAAAAAATAAAAACACTTCTAGATAGAAATTCGTTTATTTCACCACACTGGATTCCATGCACATAATATCTCTAAGAATATATGATACGCATCCTTATTACTTATTATTACATTGGACTTTTCAGATGTATCTTAAAAGTAGTAAGTAAGCTCTAGTGACTGAACATAGTTTTTTTTTTCGGTGTTGTGTTCTCGTGTTGGATTTCATGAAAAAAGAAAAAAAGAATAAATAAATAAATAAATAAATAATAAATCCTCCTATTTAAACACTGAAGTTTCAATTGAAAAGTTGTAAAATATTTTTAATGTTAAAATAGTTCATATAAATTGATTAACGCATTATTTTTAGCGCATTTCTTTGTTTGCAGCTCTTCTTGTATTCAATAGCGAATAGGCATAATTGCTCATTGAAATCACCAAAGCATTTCTAAAGAGATACTAAGATGTGTGCATACTGTCAATTTCAGAACTCTAGTATACAATAATAATGAATACACCAATTGCAGATTTGTTGTTCCCTATGACATCGCTTCACTACTTTTGTTAAGTTTTTTTTAAGATACTGAAGCATTTAAACATATTACAAAACTGTTAGGTGTAGTGATACGTTTAAAGCGTGTATAAAAGAAATTAATATGTAATTTAAAGCTGGTAATGATACCTTTATTCATCAAAACAATCTCCATCATTATCTATTACCTTAAGCCATTTGTCAGGCAGCTCACGGATAATAGCAGTACAGAAATATTCCTATTTTAACACGATGAAATGATCAACCTATTTTCGTACTTCGTCCACTATCCTGAAGTGTACTAAAAACAAGACATTCTACATCGCATGAAACAAATAGTAGTCCGAAGGGGCTATGTCGGGGCTATACTCCGAGTGTTCTAAAACTTCCCAGCCAAGCGTTACTAACATGTCCTCTGTCGGTTTTGTGACATGGGTTATTGCATTATTATGGAGCAATTTGACCGACCGCAAACCTTTATCAGTAAATGGACGTTTTTCAACGATTTCATGCTTCAATCGCAGCATTTGTTTATAGCGTTCAGCAGTTACACTTACACCGGGCTCCAGCAGTTCGTAATACAGTACTCCCTTCATATCTCACCAGATGCATACCAGAACATTTTTACATTGAATGTTTCGTTTCGACGTTGATGTTATTGCTTCGCCAGGATTCACCCAATATATATATATATTTTTTGCGTTTCGGATTGTCATAATATATCCATTTTTCCTCTCCTGTCACGATTTCCTGTGTTGCTTGTTTAGAAGAATCATACACTTCAAAACACGGTCATATTTGTTTTTCTAGCTGAATGCATGTAGGACCCATTTTTCGGCCTTCTGAATTTTTCCCATTGCATGCAAGCGATTAGAAATCGTTTTTTGTGATACACCTATAGTACAGCAGCAAGTATATTTTGCGTTTGTGATGGATCTTTATACAGAATAGTTTTCAAATCATCGTGTCTAGCCTTCAGTGCAGCATCAAACACTACGTTCTTGATCGCTAACATCAAAATCGCCAACTTTAAAGCGTCGAAACCAATATTCACGTGTGCTTTTTGATACGGTATTCTCCGTCAAAACAGAAGAAATTGATTGACATGATTTTGCAGTACTTTTCGCTGGTAAAATTCGTAAAAAATTGAGTGACGAATAAATGTCTTATCGTATAACATTTTTTACCTTCAAAATTTCAACTTTACTTTCACTTTATCCCTAGCTTCTGCGTCGGGTCGATATCACTAAACTGGTTTCTAGTACATGACACAAACGCAGTGAAAGTCCTTACGAAAATGGCAAGTGATAGATTTAAAATAGCAATACGTTTAAAAATATTGGCTCGCTGTATGCAGAAGCTTTCTAGTGATAATAACAGATATCATTTAGAAAATTACAGTACTACCGATGCCATAATGCTGTTTATCATAATAATAGCTTTGAACCTTTTTTATGCTTTTTAAAATAAAACACGTTTTAAAATGAAATGCGTTTTAAAATAAAACAGACACATTCTAAAAGTTAATGCTAAATTTATTACAGAAAATTTAAAAGAGAAATACGTATTTGCATTATCTTTTTTTTTTTTTTTTTTTTTTTTTTTTTTTTTACCTACGTAAAATATATTTTTACACACTTTTTAAAAATTATTTTCTATCTATACGTACAAGACTATTTTTTCGTTCTTTATAATCAAGATTTCACATCTGAAGAGTTTAATGTATTAAAATTTGTAACGAAAACTTTGTAAAGGAAAGTGTAATTAAATTCTGTAAGTTCAATAATTTCTACTAATCGATTCATCTTAAGCTCCTTAAAACAAGAAATAATTAACCTCCCGGTGCTTAAAATATATCACAGTTTTTTTTTTTTTTTTTTTTCAATTATTCAAAGAATTTAAAATGAAGAAAACCAGATATTTTGCATTTAGTTTTAAAATAAATTATTAGTTAAAAACACAGGGAGCTTCTTGATTTATTACTTCTGATGATTAATTTTCAGAACATCGTGCATCTTTTTTAAATTTATAAATGTAACTTTAAAATGCTTTTTAAGAAATTTGTTAGTCCAAAAAAGAAAATAAAAGTTTTCGTCTTACCTTTCATGTTTCCTTAAATTTACGTATATAATTGACTTGAATGTAAAACGATAATGCGAAAAGTACGTTAAAAATGTCACACTTTTGAGTCTTCTTGAATTATATGACATATTTTGCCATGGATTCCATTTTAAACTAATGGTTCTAAAATAATTTACATTTTATTTAGAAGCTAATATTTTATTAATTAACCGCTTTAACATATGATTTAATTATACCTTCAACGAGAAGTACTGCTTTTTGTTTGTGGATTTACAGAAACTTAATTTTACTAACAAAATTGATTGTTTAATGTCTTGAAAAAAACAAATTAGGTTCACTGTTTCGGGTTTATATATATCATTTGCTATTCGCCTATCACGCTGCTAAAATATAAATTATAAAATGAATTATAAAAAACAAATATTGAGGTATAGAATCGTAGTTGTTTGTATGAGTTTTTTTTTTTTTTTTGCTTCTACTACGAAAAATATCCTTCTTTATGCATAACGAAATATTATAATGTTCAGAGAACCCAAATATTCATTACCGAAACAGAATAGATAATGTTTTTGAAGATGTTATTGTTTAAAGGTACAAAAAATCTTTCCTTGGTATGAAGTGATGTACCTTAAAACCAGCCAGAATATCTACACTGAAGGTTGAGAAATCTAGTGTTTTTTATATGAAATTACTACTTGTAACATCAAGTATTATATGCTGTGTTGGTGACAATTTCTGACCTTTCAGCTATATACTAGTTAACAACTTCTGTCTTTATTGTTGCTGAGTATTTTCTACATCGATTTTCTTTGAAATTTTACACTAGAATATTGTAGTAGATTATATGTTTGAAAATAACTTTGCAACGATATAGGCCACCTATGTACAATATATATATATATATATATACTAGCAGACCCGGCCACGCGTTGCTGTGACTAAGTTATACGTTGAATTATACGGCTGTAAACTATTTAGTACAGTCAAATCATTATTTACGAATAAAGACGAAAACGTTGTAGCCGATGTAAAAACCCACAGGGTTGAGATTTGAAACTTAGGTCAAAATTTGGAAGCGATTGATAAAAATTTTCGTAGTGTTGATATTAAGCACAAATTAATTTCATTGTAGGGTCCTATAAATTTTAATGGAGAAGTGATATATATTATTTCTAATGCTACTTTGGATGAAATTGCTAAAATGACTAATATATAAATTAAATTCTATTAAAATTCTATTAAAATAAAAGTATAAAAGAAACAGACGATTTTAAAATAAATTTTTATGGAGGAGTGAAATATAATATATGCTATAATGGATAATTTTACTATAAAATGACCTCATCATTTTAAATATTTTAAAGAGGGCAACAGCTGTAGTTATAAAAAGGAAAACAATAAGGCTAAACCAGAAAAATAAGTAAATTTGATAAATATTTTAAAACTTTAAAATTGGAAATCTTATGAAATATTGGACATTTAAAGTAAATACATGTATCATTTTAAATAGAAAAAATTTTGGAAAAGTTTAGTGTATTTTAACGAAGTGATGAGAAGTTTTTGAGTATGTTAAAATTTTAATAGTAAATTCAAGTTAATAAAGATGGGAAACATTGAGGATAAGATAAGAATAATTATAAGATTAAAAAAAAAAAAAAAAAAAAAAAAAAAAACTTTTTATATACCATGCTTTTAAATTTTAATATACTAATAATATACTAATTAAAAGGAAAATGATAAATATTCTATCATAGTTTGAAGTCAAATTTGTTTTCAAAAATGTCTAAATAAAATATCTGATGTAAGATACTAATATTTTGCAGCGGAATAGATTTCATTTCTGTCATCCTTGGCGAAAAAAAAAAGAATATCGCCAAATTATCTGGCGAAAATATTTAATTCCTTTCAAAAATCATGGTTATTTTAACAACTTATATTAAAAGAGTAATGAATAATATGAAACAATATTTCGTACAATACATATTACATGTCATACATACGTACAATGAATAATACATATTACATTTCGTACAATGCATACATCTGGCATGTATATTTTCGTGTTACGATTTTGTTTGCCAAATAATAATAATAATAATAATAAAAAGCCAAGGGCGACAGAGTTTTGAAATTTAAAATTAAAATTTTGTCAATTTGACAGCAAAATAATTCAATCTAACACCCGCGATAACTAATACATATCTATACCCAAATATAAGGATTAAAATCGGGAAATAAATTTCCTCGATTTTTAATAATTTCTTACAAAAAATCCAGTGGGCAATTAACATAGGAAATCTTTTTCTTGGCTGCACAGACGGTCAGTGAGTCACACTTCGCTTGCGTATAGAACTCATAGATATAGTATAGCATATATTGAATAGAGTGATCATTGGGGAGAAAAAAGTTATTCCTTTTCATTTGGGAAAAGACGACGTTTTTATCAAAATATGGCCGTCTTTCCCCGAGTGAATACACACGGGAATACATACTAATATTTCAGCAAATAAAATTTATGAATAATTTATTTGCTAAAGGGGAATGGAAGACTCCAGATACAGTTTCAAATTCTTATTTCTTTCTTTCTTTTCTTTCTTTCTTTTTTTTTTTTTTTTTTTTTTTTCAATACCACTTAATGGCTGTTTCCAAAGCTTTTATTTATTTATTTATTTATTTTTCGGCATCAAAAATCTTTGTACGATAACATGGGGATGAGAGATCTATATATATTACTATATCTATGATAGAACTACATTAGCACTTTATCAATGTGTATAAAATCTTTAAATTGATTATGACGTCAATTTTCGTGAGATGCATAATTTAACTTTTTATAATTTTTTAACGTTCACTTTTGATTAAATGTATTTATTTTTATGTCGAAAGAAAATGAACTCGTATTTTTTTTTTTTTTTTTTTTTTTTTTTTTTGGCAACAATTAAATTAATGGAACTCACAGATATTTTGGAGCAACTTTAATAAAGGTCTATAATTAACAAATAATTGCAATAAAACAATATTGTGACAATAAATTGAGATAAAAACTATCCTATCTCTCAAGTTGGACCAAACTGCACACAGTGTGCAAAATTTCATTAAAATCGGTTCCTTAGTTTAGGAGTTTACCCCGGACAAACATCGTGACACGTAATTTATATATATATACAGATGTATATATATATAAATTACGTGTCACGATGTTTGTCCGGGGTAAACTCCTAAACTAAGGAACCGATTTTAATGAAATTTTGCACACTGTGTTCAGTTTGGTCCAACTTCAGAGATAGGATAGTTTTTATCTCAATTTATTGTCACAATATTGTTTTATTGCAATTATTTGTTAATTATAGACCTTTATTAAAGTTGCTCCAAAATATCTGTGAGTTCCATTAATTTAATTGTTGCCAAAAAAAAAAAAAAAAAAAAAAAAAAAAAAAAAAAAAATACGAGTTAATTTTCTTTCCACATAAAACTAAATACATTTAATCAAACGTGAACGTTAAAAAAATTATAAAATGTTAAATTATGCATCTCTCGAAAATTGACGTCATAATCAATTTAAAGATTTTATACACATTGATAAAGTGCTAATGTAGTTCTATCATAGAAAAAAAAAAGCTTTCAAATCAGCCATTAAGTGGTTTCAAAAAAAAAAAAAAAGAAAAAGAAATATGAATTTGAAACTGTATCTGGAGTTTTTCATTTACTTTAAGTAAATAAATTATTCATAAATCTTATTTGCTAAAATATTCGTATGTATTCCCGTGTGTATTCACTCGGGGAAAGACGATCATATTTTGGTAAAAACGTCGTCTTTTCCCAAGTGAAAAGGAATCACTTTTTTCTCCCCAATGATCACACTATATATACTATACTATATCTATGCGTTCTATACGCAAGCGAAGTGTGACTCACTGACCGATCTTTTTCTTGGCTGTATGCAGCCAAGAAAAAGATTTCCTATGTTAATCGCCCATTGGATTTTGTGTAAAAAATTATTATAAATCGAGGAAATTTATTTCCCGATTTTAATCCTTATATTTGGGTATAGATATGTATTAGTTATCGCGTGCGTTAGATTGAGTTATTTTGTTGTCAAATTGACAAAATTTTAATTTTAAATTTCAAAACTCTGTCGTCCTTGGCATTTTTTTTTAGGACTGAGGGCCTATTAGTCTCAGACAGCGATTTTTGCGTTGTCGTTTTCGATAGTTGCACAATTGTCGAAATCATTTTTCGATAGTTGGACATTTATCGAAATCTAAAATTTATCGAAAATATAATTGAATAATTTGAAAGCGATGTTATAATTAAGAAGAAAAAAAAACTAATAGTCCTCCCTCCTAAACTAAATTCTGCTTTTGCAAGAATTTCATCAAAATCTTTTCAAAATGACACTGACATCAGTCCCCCCCCAAGGCACAACTATGACATGAGTCCCCCCCCAAGGCACAACTTTGACATGAGTCCCCCCCAGACCCAACTTTGACATGTCTCCCCAAGGCACAACTTTGACATGAGTCCCCCAAGGCACAACTTTGACATGAGTCCCCCCCAAGGTACAACTTTGACATGAGTCCCCTCCCCAAGGCACAACTTTGACATGATTCCACCCCAAGGCTCAACTTTGACATGAGTCCCCCCCAAGGCACAAATTTGACATGACTACCCCCAAGGCACAACTTTTACACGAGTCCCCCCCAAAGCTCAACTTTGACATGAGTCCCCCCCAGGCACAACTTTGACATGAGTCCCCCCAAGGCCCAACTTTGACATGAGTCCCCCCAAGGCCCAACTTTGACATGAGTCCCCCAAGGCACAACTTTGACAATGAGTCCCCCCAAGGCACAAATTTGACATGAGTCCCACCCAAGGCAAAACTTTGACATGAGTCCCCCCCAAGGCACAACTATGACATGAGTCCCCCCCGGGCCCAACTTTAACACGAGTCCCCCCAGGCACAAGCAACAAGTTTATGCTATAAAACACTAATACTGTCCGAAAACTTCATGAAAGCGAGGAAGGTTAATTTAATTTTTTTTTTCTTTTTTTCTTTTTTGTATTTGGCGAAAGCGTAACACGAAAATATGCATGCCAGACGTATGTATTGTACGAAATGTAATATGTATTATTCATTGTACGTATGTATCGCATGTAATGTATTGCACGAAATATTGTTTCATATTATTCATTACTCTTTTAAATTAAGTTGTTAAAATAACCATGATTTTTGAAAGGAATTATATATTTTCGCCAGATAATTTGGCGATATTCTTTTTTTCGCCAAGGATGACAGAAATGAAATCTATTCCGCTGCAACATATTAGTACCTTATATCAGATATTTTATTTAGACATTTGAAAACAAATTTGACTTCAAACTATGATAGAATATTTATCATTTTCCTTTTAATTAGTATATTATTAGTATATTAAAATTTAAAAGCACGGTATATAAAAAGTTTTTTTTTTTTTTTTTTTTTTTTTTGTTAATTATTCTTATCTTAATCCTCAATGTTTCCCATCTTTATTAACTTGAATTTACTATTAAAATTTTAACATACTCAAAACCTTCTCATCACTTCGTTAAAATATACTAAACTTTTCCAAAATATTTTCCTATTTAAAATGATACATGTATTTACTTTAATTGTCCAATATTTCATAAGATGTCCTGTTTTAAAGTTTTAAAATATTTATCAATTTTACTTATTTTTCTGTTTTAGCCGTATTGTTTTACTTTTTATACCTACAGCTGTTGCCATCTTTAAAATATTTAAAATGATGAGGTCATTTTATAGTAAAATTATCCATTATAGCATATATTATGTTTCACTCATCCATAAAAATTGATTTTAAATCGTCTGTTTCTTTTATACTTTTATTTTAATAGAATTTTAATAAAAATTAAATTACATATTAGTCTTTTTAGCATTTTAATCCAAAATAGCTTTAGACATATTATATTTTACTCATCCATAAAAATTGATTTTTAAAATCGACTGCTTCTTTTATACTTTTATTTTAATAGAATTTTAATAGAATATAATTTATATATTAGTCATTTTAGAATTTTTATCCTAAGTAGAATTAGAAATAATATATATCACTTCTCCATTGAAGTTTATAAGACCCTACAATAAAATTAATTTGTGCTTAATATCAACTCTACGAAAATTTTTATCAGTCGCTTCCAAATTTTGATCTAAGGTTCAAATCTCAATCCTGTGGGTTTTTACATCGGCTACAACGATTTCGTCTTTGTTCGTAAATAATAATTTGACTGTATTAAGTAGTTTACTGCAATATAATTCAACGTATAACTTAGTCACAGGAACGCGTGGCCGGGTCTGCTAGTATATATATATATATATATATATATATACATGCATATTAACTGGAAATTACCACAAATATATGTATCTTTATACAACTAGACCATACCAGACTAGACCTACGAAAAAAAATATATTTTTACACACTTTAAAAAAAATATTTTCTAACTATACAGAAAAGGCTTTTCTTTCGTTCTTTATAATCAAGATTTAACATCTGAAGAATTTAGTGTATTAAAATTTTAACGAAATTTTTGTAAGAAAGGAAAGTGTAATAAAATTCTCAGAGCTCAATAGTTTCTACTAATTGATTCCATTTAAGCTCCTTAAAACAAGAAATAATTAAGCTGCCGGTGCTTAAAATATATCACTTTTTTATTTTTATTATTATTATTCCAAGGATTTAAAATGAAGAAAACCAAAAATTTTGCATTTAGTTTTAAAATAAATTATTAGTTAAAAACATAGGGAGCTTCTTCATTTATTAAATCTGATGATTAATTTTCATCGCGCATTATTTTTAAATTTACAAATGTAACTTTAAAATGCTTTTTAATAAATTTGTTTGTCCAAAAAAGAACATAAAAGTTTTCGTCTTACCTTTCATGTTCCCTTAAATATACATATATCGAAGTTGACGTAAATAAATAATATATATATATATATATATATATATATAAGTACGTTAAAAATGTCACACTTTTGAGTCTTCTTCCATTATCTATCTATAATAATAAATGGAAAGGTTTGTCTGTCTGTCTGTCTGTCTGTCTGTTTGTCTGTTCTTTTATACGTTCAGCCCCTATTGAACGCAGAAGTACAAGAATTGACATACGGATGCTCTGGAGCCTTTCCGATGTTTTCCTCGAAACAGAATTTAAAAATCTTAATTAGTTTCGGAGATATTAATTAAATTGCTGAACCATATCGATCTCGAAAATGACCAAAAATCCTTATTGCTTAATTAAAAAGAGGCATTCTATCAGCATTCAGCAGACGATTTTAACGGCTGTCTCTAACGGAAAAAAAAAATGTGCAAGTCATTAATGTCACATGATCTTTTACTGGGGTTAAAAATTGCAAATTTCAAAGTGCTTCAAATTTTCTTTTTCGTACACAACACTTAATATACAACCTATTCAGCACAAAACCAACCTGCAGTTAAAATTTCATCAAATTTCATTAATAAACAAAGCAGTTACATTTTAATTGCTAATTAAATTTGATTCTAACACGTAATCCATCTTTCAATAGACGATAGAAGTTTCCATAGCAACAATAGCATACATTTGAAGGAACCATAGCATACATTTGAAGGAACTAAAAAATACTTTTTCTTTTTACTTCCATTACCCGACTATCGTGGTATATATAGGTTTTGGGGAAATAAAAAATATTTATTTTTCTTTTTACTTCCATTAATAAAACTACCGTAGATAATGGAATTAGAGATTTCACGTGATTTACATGTTTTAGAATGTCCTGAGTAGGTTTTCTTTTGTATCTCAGCTAAAATTTCGATATTTCAAATTCCAATTAAATTATTTTTAATACATCATTCGAAAGATATTTTTAAGTTGTTTTAAATTATCGAAAGTTTTCACCAGATTTACACGTTTTCAGGTCTCCTGAATTAGTTTTCTTTTGTATCTCAGCTACTAATTAAAATAATTTCATAAGTAATGCATCATTAGAAAGCTTTTTTTGATTTGGAATCGAACAGTGGAATACAGAAATTTGTACCGCCAGATGGCGCTGTAATATTTTAAAATTTCAATATTTCATTATTTCAATTTCTAATTATGATTAAATTATTTTGAATACATCATTCGAAAGATATTTTAAAGTTCTTTTAAATTATCGAAAGTTTTCACCAGATTTACACGTTTTGAGGTGTCGTGAATCAGTTTTCTTTTATATCTCAGAAATTAATTAAAAAAATTTCATAAGTAATACATCATTTGAAAGCTTTGTTGACTTGATACACATTTTAAAGTACTTTTACATTATCGAAAATGGAATTCGAGATTTCAAAAGATTTACACGATTTGAGGTGTCCTGATTAGGTATTCTTTTGTATCTCAGCTACTAATTAAAAAATTTTTATAAGTAATACACCATTAGAAAGCTTTTTTGATTTGGAATCGAACAGTGGATTACAGAAATTTCTACCGCCAGATGGCGCTGTAATATTTTAAAATTTCAATATTTCAATTTCTAATTATGATTAAATTATTTTTAATACAGCATTCGAAAGATATTTTGTTCTTTTAAATTATGGAAAGTTTTCACCAGATTTACACGTTTTGAGGTCTCCTGAATCAGTTTTCTTTTGTATCTCAGCTACTAATTAAAATTATTTCATAAGTAATACATCATTAGAAAGCTTTTTTGATTTGGAATCGAACAGGGGAATACAGAAATTTGTACCGCCAGATGGCGCTGTAATATTTTAAAATTTCAATTCTTCAATATTTCAATTTCTAATTATGATTAAATTATTTGTATCATTCCAAAGATATTTTAAAGTTCTTTTAAATTATCGAAAGTTTTCACCAGATATACACGTTTTGAGGTGCCCTGAATCAGTTTTCTTTTATATCTCAGTAATTAATTAAAAAAAGTTCATAAGTAATACATCATTTGAAAGCTTATTTTAGTTGATACACATTTTAAAGTACTTTTACATTATCGAAAATGGAATTCGAGATTTCACCCGATTTACACGTTTTGAGGTGTCCTGATTAGGTTTTCTGTTGTATCTCATCTACTAATTAAAATAATTTCATGAGTAATACATCATTTGAAAGCTTTGTTGATCTGGAATGGAACAATAGATTACAGAAATTTCTACCGCCTGATGGCGGTGTAATATTTTTAAATTTCAATATTTCATATTCTAATTATGATTAAATTATTTCTAATACATTATTCGAAAGATATTTTAAAGTTCTTTTACATTATCGAAAGTGGAATTCGAGATTTCACCTGGTTTACAATTTAAAGTGTCCTGATCAGGTTTTCTTTTGCATCTCAGCTAATTGAGTAAGACCGTTCAAAATTGGTATATGCAAGTTAATTAGCAGGAGCTGGAACGGTGGGGAAGGAATAGGCGCGCCGCGCGCATGGGTTTGGGACCCGGTGCGAGTTTTTACCCGATGATAAAAGATTTTTTTTTTTTTTTATTTTCTTAATAAAAGTTTGAGTTGAGAAGGAATATGCGTGTACAGCGCACGTATATCCTCAACCGTGCGCGCGCAGCGCGCATGGGTCTGCGCTGCCGAAGGCAGTGGCGTCCCGGTGTGAGTTTTTACCCGATGCTAAATGATATATTTTTTAATTCCTTTTCTTGAGAATGAAAGTTTATAAGTAATAACATGGAATTTTGAGAAGTCATAAGGATGGTGAAGGAATACGTGCGCGCAGTGCACGGGTCTACGCTGCCGAAGGCAGTGGGGACCCGGTGCGACATTTTTCCTGATCAGATTTTTTTTTTCTTTTTTTATCACATAATAAAAATTAATGCAATTTTCAAAATTCATCAATTATTGTGATTCATTTAAAAATAGTGACCAGCGAAGCAGGCGTAGCCTGCTAGTATGACATATTTTGCCATGAAATCTACTTTAATCCAATAATTCCAAAATAATTTACATTACATTTAGAAGCTATTTTTTAATTAGTATATTAAATTAACGCTTTAACATACTATTTAATTTAGACCTTCACCGAGAAGTACCGCTTTTTATTTGTGGATTTACAAAAACTTATTTTTCCTGACAAAAGTGATTGTCCACTGTCTTGTGAAAAGCGAATTAGGGTCAATGTTTCGGTTCGATATATATCATTTGTTATTCGTCTATCATACTGCTAAAATATAAATTAATAAATAAATTATAAAAACAAATATTGAGGTATAGAACTGTAGTTGTCTTCATTAGCATTTTTTTTTCTTTGGTGGGGGGGGGGGGGTATCCTTCTTTATTCATAACGCAATTATATAATTTTCAGAGAACCCAAATATTCATTTCGGAAGCTGAAGAGATAATGTGTTTGAAGATGTTATAGTTTGAAGGTATAAAACATCTTTCTATGTCATGAAGTGATGTGCCTTAAAACCAGCCAGAATATCTACACCGCAAGTTGAGAAATCTAGCGTTCTTTATATGAAATTAGTACTTGTAACACCATGTATTATATGCTGTGTTGGTGACAATTTCTGACCTTTCAGCTATATACTAGTGAACAACTTCTGTCTCTATTGTTGCTGAGTGTTTTTTACATCAAATTTCTTTGAAATTTTACTCTACAATATTGTAGTAGAATATATGTTTGAAAAAACTTTGCAACGAAATGGGCCACCTATGTACAATATTTTTTTTTTCTTTTTAACTGGTAATTAGCACAAATATATGTATCTTTATGTAACCAGGCTTGATGTTGAACAGAAATGTAATATTTACACAACTTCGAAATTGTCTAAATTCAGACACCAAATTTATAAGCTTAGGGGAATGTTATAAAAGGATTTGACATACAGAGAAAATGATACTAACTGTTGTCTGATCAAGAAGTCTCTGTGGTTAAGATTTTTCTCCATGTTTATCCGAACATGTGATCTCTTTTTACCTAATTCTTCCAAATGTATAATAATAAAACTCCCTGGAAAACATAATTCAAATTCAAAACAAAAAGTGTGATATTTCTCTACTACTCAAGATACATTGTCTTCATTGCAGAAATCATGGTTGAAAATAGACAATATTTGATTTATGTGCATAATTATAAAATAATGTAAAAATATAATCCGTATTTATAATAATTCATTTGAATAATCAACAGATTAAAAAAATAATAATAATCTGGATTAAATATTCTGGAGAAAATGTATTATGTGCAAAACATCTCTGCCATCAGATTTGTATAATAACTCACACGGCTACAATTTCTCAGATATATATGCCTTAACGTATTTACAAACATTTTTAGATAGCAACAAAAAATTACATTTCAATACAGACAATGCATAGTCGCTTATAGATCAAAAACGTTTCTGTATCTTCTCTAATAAATAAATAAATAAATAAATGAATAAATAAAAAGGGTAAAACATCGAAATATATATATATATATATATATATATATATATATATATATATATAGTTTTAAAGATAATATATTTCAGTTCGTTAATTTAAAAAAACAAAATATTTTAATCATATTATTTAGTACCCGTAAAAGTTAGCTTCCTTCAATTTATTATGTGATACCTATTAAGAGTAAACAAAATTGTTTTAAAAGGTCTTTTTATATGAAAAAGTAAGCTGAAGAAAAAATCATTATCTTTAGGTATACCTCATTATCGAGGTTTAAGTGTACCCCATTATCGAACAATCTACCAAGTAACAACTCCAAAAGTTTCTTAGAGAAACTAAATCAGTAGATACATTATTACAGCATTAAAAATTTTCTTAAAGTCATATGAAAACAAATAATCCCCCTGATTTCTAATTTATTAAAAATAAGTCGCTTTTAAAATTACGTTTTTTTAAGCTGAATATTTTTAATATACATATAATTGAGAGTTTAAATCTGTATCAAAATTTTTACAGAGATATTTTTATTTTTAAATCTGTATGAAAGTAAAGTAAAAAGCGGTAAAACAACAATTCGTAAAGTACTTAAATTTATTATTTGGTGTCAAATATTATTATTAAAATATCTAAAAAGCATTTTTTTTAAATTTATTTCCAAATTATATGTATATATATGCATATACTAATTTAATTATTTTTGAGAAACTCTTAAAGAAGATAAATTCTTGTAGAAGATTAAGCAGTGTATAATATAAAGAAATTAACTAGAATGAAAAACTTAATTTTAAAAGCAACACGCTTTACAGTCTACTTAAGTTTACTTAATTTTATTGACGAGGAATAATTACATTTATGTCTGAAACGCTGCAACGATTCATAAGTCAGTTTTAATTAACACCAGAGATTTAAGAATGATTAATGACAAAATTTTAATGTGTATTACATTATTATGAAATATTTTATAAACATTTTTGTATTACGAGAAAATATATTATTTTACTTATCACTTTCATCTTTATAAATAAAAACAAATTATTAAATTCAAGAAAAAATTCGACATCCGATTTTTTATGTATTTTCATGTTTTGCAGTGCCTTGAACAGGATTTTATACAACTTATTTAAAAAAAAAAAAAAAAAAAAAAAAAAAAAAAAAAAATCTTTATATGTGAAGTAACATATTTTCGCCACTGTATCTCACAACCAAATGGCCGAAGTTTATTCTATCTTGATATGGTTTCAACTTGACTTATGTTCGTACTGCTTAGCATTGGAAAGCATAACACAGCAAGCAATATATTACAAAATCATCGCAGCATAAAGCATCGCAACATAAAGCTACAAGGCTGCAATTTTCTCCCTTTAATGTCTGGCTATATCTCAGAATTTCTAGTGTGCAAATGCACCAAACGTGGTAGGTAAACATAAAGCTTTTAACATATAGCTATATACACTCAATTTTTGGTGTATATCATTAAACAAATGTGGATCTGCTAAGCTGTAATTTCCGTCATCTAAAAGCAAAATTTCAACGTATATGCTACGTTAATGCACTAAAAATTGCTTATAAGGTGGATATTATATATATATCTATATATCTATATATATATATACATATATCTATATACATATATATATATATATATATATATATATAGGGTGATTATAAAAAAACTACCCCGGTATATGAGACCATAGCTGCCATACCGTTCACAGTAAATGAATAAAATTTTGGTGGAAGGTATTTTGAGGTTTGCGCTCAAGAGTTATATAAAAAATAACAGTTAAACTCTAACAGTTACGGTTACAGTGACATAATTTCAAAAATTTAAAATGGCAACACCTAGTATTTTTTATTGAAATGGAATCTCCATAGCAAAAAAAAAACATAAATAGCGTTGGGACGGTATCTGTAGCACGAAAATCGCCACCGTTTTTTTTCTTTTACCAGCTAAGGTAAAAGAAAAAAAAACTGTTATGTACCTACCAGATCACGACTTTAATTTTTTTAATGACGTCACATTTCACACTGAGTCTTTGGTTCAGACTTATGTCTACTGATTCTGCTTCGAAACGAAAAGAAGCGACCACGGTATGCTTAATTTCGTGTAAGGCTGCTTAATAAAGGCTTTAATTTCGTTATCAGTCACAAGACGTCATCATGACTGATGTCATCACCTTACGTGAAAAACAAGGCATTGAGCAATAGCAATCAAAATTGATGATGATAATGATGTTTCCCAGTAAGCGGAATATTGTACACAGAGCAAGAAAGCAAGATACACATCACGCATTTCACGATTGCTTATTTTTCATATAGTGTGATGACGTCAGTCATGACGGTGTCTTACTACTAACAACGAAATTAAAACCCATATTCAGTAGACCTAAGACTACTATATAACACGCTGAATCATTCGCTGCCATTTGTCCGTCAAGTCCCTCATTGCTAAACCTAAGACTATCATATAATATTATTAAATGAGACTATATATGACTATTATATAATTGTCTTAGGTTTGCCTACACAAGGTTATTAGGTCTAACGTGGTACGACCTCAGTTAACGTTTTTCTAAGTGGTCCTAACGCGTATTAGAAACTGGCGACCATGAAAAACTTTGAAAGGCTAGGCCGACAATCAAACTGGCACTTTCCTTTAACCATCTGAGAACGCAGAACTGTTCGGCAAAGTATATTCCCATACAGCACAGAATGTTTCATTTATGTTGAAAAAGCTTGCAGTCTTTCAAAAACGTAACACATTTAAGTATACTCTCTCATAACTTTCTGAAACATTCGCCCTTTTCGATGTTCATCTGTTAAGTAACTGAAACGTTTCTGTTACTTATCCGATTTTTTGTTTCTGTCGCGGACATTTCTACGTTTTAGAAACATCTCGGAAAGCAAACAGAACGTTTCGATACGTTTCTGAAATATTTCCAATGTTTCGATGTTATATGATTATTACATTTCTGGAACATTTTGTGCTGTTAGGGTTGTGATTTTCCCCGATTTTAATGGTTCTTTTAAAATCTTTTTAAAAGGAAAACTAATTGATCGAGAGCCAGAATAATGCATATTGGATACACGTTGCTAAAGGCGGTAACTCTAGCCATGTTCTTACCCTGATTCAATAATATTTCCATCTCATTTATATATATATATATATATATATATATATATATATATATATATATATATAATTTTGAAAATATGTAGAAACTTGAAGACAAGTGGGCGTGGATAACAAGAAAAAACGTTAAAAAAAGTAACGAATTATAGTAACGAAGAATAATTGTAAAAACGACACTACATGCGAAAAACAAGCTTCCGCTTCCTCTTCAGTGGGTGGGAGCAACAGAACAGACAATAAATTAAATTGAAAGAGGCCTAACAGTTTTCGAAAACATAGCGAAACTGGCATACGCCCAACAAAATCAAGATTAAATTGCTGACAAATTATATATAACAATCTTCATGTAAATTAGTTATAACAATATTAGTGCTTCTTAAAAGCAACATAACTAAATTAATACAATAATCCAAAAACTATAAAGTCGATATTTGTGATAAAAATAATTTAATAAAAAGGACATGCTAGATCGTCATGTTCCCACCCAGACCTGAAAGGAAAAAAGATATTGTAATGAACTGAACTTACTGCAATGTAAAAATAGGTCTTTAAAACAAAAGCAGATGATTCACATGTAGTGGTTCAATACTGGCGCTGTCTTGTCAGATGTTTCAATATCATAGTCCAAACTGTCCGAGTCGCTCTGTACCAAGTAGCTGCAGTCCGACATAAGGCGTTCCACAAGTTGGACTTTGGCCATGAGTCTTCATCAGCAAGCACTACCAAACACCAAGAACCGTAAGTGAAGAAAAGGTAGTGTAGTGCTTGCTGGTGATATATTTTTGTATAATTTTTAGTGCTGCCTTTGGCGCCTTTTTTTACAAATACACTTTTATTAATAAGTAATTAAAATAAATGTAATATATATATATATATATATATATATATATATATATATATATATTACATTTCAGAGATGCGAATAGTGATTATTTTGAAAATTACTTCAGTTTTTGGATTATAATTACAAGTAATAAGTTTATATATAGTGGCCAACGTTATGAAGCAGGCAATGTACTCGCTTGTAAAAATCTGGCACTAAATATTTTAAAACATAAAAGTGAACTGATAATATGATCTTTGGAATGAGTTAAATCTCAAAAGAAATCAACCAAAATAGGCTCCAGGAATATAAATTTATAGAAAAATTAAGAAAATAAAAAAATGAAGTTAAATATTCATTTGAAAACTCTCCATGTGGCAGATATTTTATGAACCCCCCCCTTTTTAACACTTTCCAACAAGGTTGAAAAGTGTTAATGACATCGGTTTGCTGTCTGTATGTCTGTCTGTCTGTCTGGCCGCGCTCTAACTCCCACAAATATTTATGGAATTTCTTGAAACTAATATATGTTATTCCAGTTCACTATCGGATGTTCTCTATTGAAAATGGAGTTTATACTTCTACTGGTTTGTGTACAGGGAAACCCGAAATTATTTCAAAGCATTGTGTTCTATTAGAGGTAATTTATAAATCAGATTTTTGTATCTTTACTGTACACATATCTTAATGAAATTGAAATATGTTATTCAAGTGTTTGTATGATTCAAAGAATATTAGGGTTGAAACAAAGAAATTAGAAGCTTCCAATATTGCTACTAATAATGAGCTTAAGTAGAGGTTTTTAAAGTATAATAGCAAAAATTAATTAATAAATTGATTCATTAAATATATATTAATTTTAAACTGAGCTGACGGTTTTCCTCTTTTTTTACATATTTTTTCTGTTTAATTTATCAGTGTAATAAAATATGTTTAAATTAAAAATGCAATGATCAGTATTAATTGGGTTGTAGACAAAATATCGCGAGGACAAAATATTGCCTATACAAATGAATAAAAAGCAAAAAGGAGTTGGTAATTGTCAGTAATGTTGTATAAATTTTCATGATAACACATACCATAATTAGATGACTGACATACAGATTTTGTTTTATAAATTTTGCTTAAAAGAGTTTAAAGACTATGATTATTAACTTTTGTCAAGATTAGTCATAAGGGATTCATTCGTGCTTTAAATTTTAATATTTTTAATTCAGGTTTGTGAATAGTGTTCGGCTTTGATGTCAGCAGTGATGTACACTATTTTTAAAATGTATTTTCAATAGTTAAGAGCAAAATATAAAATAACTTAAAAATAAACATTGATAAAATAATGAAATTCCACTCTATGGTATACATATTTACTCATTTATTTATTTTAATTAATTAATTAAAATTTAAAAGGCCCTATGGCCTGCTCCAGATATTACACGCGACACAAAATCAAACTTTCAAATAGATCATACTATTTTTTTGACGCGATATTTTGTCTGGCGAGATTTTGTCCCGCGATATTATATCCGGATGCCGTATTAGTTAAATTGAAGAAAAGAGAGAATACTTAAGCAAATTTTAAGTTAAAGAAGCTAACTGAATAATTTCTGATATTTATTTTCAAGGATAATTTCTGAATTTTTGCTATATTTTCGAACTTGTATAAGTATAATAAATATATTCAGATTAAATGTAAATTTTAAAATTAACATTTTCACGCATTCAAACTCCTTATAATTTCAAGTTTTAGAATTGTTTCCATTGAAATTGAATTCATGTTTATACCAAAAATAACTCTTTGCTCTTTGAAAATTCGAATTTTCTAAATAAAAATGTATCATGTAACAGAAATATATCTTATAAGGGATATAATTAGCATTGATCCAAAAATTACAAAGCTTTGTTTGAGTTGTGAATGGAGAATATGTTTAAATGATTTAAATTTCTGAATTAAAGAATTCTTCAATTCATTTAATGCACTTTAGCATTTTGTGTAAAAGATCCTAAATAAATAAATTCATATAATAGTTCATAAACATTTTTAGAGTTTCTGATATATTTCACTGAGAAAAAAAATATATACCGCCTTCCTCTAGAATGAATAATTGGCCATTTTCTGAATCCCTTAATTAGAAATATGGATT
The DNA here is from genome assembly GCA_963930645.1 of Salticus scenicus. NCBI lineage: Eukaryota > Metazoa > Arthropoda > Arachnida > Araneae > Salticidae > Salticus > Salticus scenicus. The sequence goes on along the minus strand of OZ005649.1, from coordinate 115,212,185 downwards.
TCGAATTATACGCCTGCTAATAAACTGAGAATTTCTTGTTTACACATTTTTAGGTGTGAAACGATAGTCTGAATATTCCAAATATTCAGAATCTTTTGTATTGCGAGAAATTTTCGCTTGATTTTCTAGAATTGCGTCGTACACCAAGATTATAGTTGCTGAAACTCGCCTCTTGTAGTCTCATTTATTTTCAGACATTTTTAAATAACTTTCCCCAGAGAATATAGGCAAACGCTCTAGAATTCTAATTAGGGCTTCTAGAACTCGCTTTTCAAGGGGACTAGATTTTATAAGGATGACATGGAACTATTTTTTCTAGAGCCACAATTTAGATTCTAGATGTCAGTTACAGAATTTTTTCTCAGTGTTCTAAACTCAGATAAACGCAACAAAGTTTTTTTCGGAAAAAATAATCCTTACGATTTAGAATGAAATGTTTGCTGCATTCGAAGACATTTATGTTCAAATATTATAAGTTTATATTTAATAGTCTAGAAATTGGTCTACCATTTAAGAGAATAAAAATGTTCTGTTTTTCTAAAATTAAATTTTACTAAATTAGAAATATTCCTTTCATGTAACACTATATATATTAAACAATTTTAAGGCGTTTTGGCACCTTTGACTGGGACCCCTTGAAGTTTTCATATTACAGCTTATATTTCCTATTAATAATTATAAGTCCAACTATATTAGATTTGTTTAATAAAATATATATTCCAGCTATAATTCTTGTCGATTATGCTGTTTTGATTATGCTATATTGATTATGATATATCTATTTTTTTATGGATTTGAAGTCTTTAAATTACGTTTCTCAGTTTCAAATGTTTGATGAATTCATGATTTTCAAATTGTTAAATGATTTGCCGATATTTAAGAAAAGGCATATTTTTTTTTTTTTCTGAAAGTTAAATAGAAATTAATTATACGAATTAGGCATGGAATTTGAAATTTATTGATTAGTTTGTGAGAAAAAATTAAAAATTACATACATATGTAAAAATTTGAAAAAAAGAAAAAGAAAAAAAGAAAGAAAAGCGTTTGTCATATTTTTATTTTTAATATTTTTTTTCTTTTAAAGATATATCAACATCCATAAAGATATATCAACATCCATCCCTAATTTATTTAAGTAGGTTCTAATGAACATTAAAGTAAATTAAGTCTTTTCATAAATATCTGCTGAAGAATTAGCATTTTTAAGATTATGAATTCATGAAAAAATTGAAAGTGAGAAAACGCAGTTTAAAATTTTCAAATCTGTAAAAATCCGTAAGAATTGTTGTCTAAATATTTATTGTATTGAAAAAACTGATGAAGTTCAGTTTATAAATATTAAATGGAAATATAACCCTTTAAGTAAAACCCTTGCTAATTCAAAGGTGCCAAGTCCCCTTTATTAAAAATAATAATAACAATAATAAAAATATATGAATACTGAATAAATTGAAAATATTTCCAAATCACTTTCTAAATGATACCCTTCATCGTTTGATAATCTTCGAGGCATGATTAACAACACAAGAGACAAATATTTGAAAGCTTAGGTATTCAAAACCCAATACAAATAAAAGCATTTTGCTCTATTTTGTACAGAAAATATTTGAATTAATTTCATTTGACATTCTATAATGATTAAATATATGAAAACTTTCATTACTTGAAAAGAATAGTTTGTCATTTGTGACATCTCGAACGCGAAAATGTCGCACGCGAAAATAACATGTGCTTAAACATTATTAGGTATCATTCAATAAAGCTTGAAACTATTTACCATTAAATAATATTCAAGTGCACACCGTCTACATATTGTTAATTTAACGCGTTATAAATTATAATTTCTCTAAATGAAAAATACTGTGAAAATAAATAATGAAGTATAATGGAGAAATACTAAGTATATTGAAGATTTGTAATAAATTTTACCTTTTTCTTAATTATAACTTCTAATCTAAGATAATACTTGTATTAATAATTAAGCTAAAGCTTAAATAATGTTTGTAAATACGTAATACATTATTACTTATATATATATATATACATATATTTGTGTGTGTTTGTACACTCGATTTAAATCACTGCTATTAAAACAGAAAAAAAAAAAGGAAAAGGAAAATAAATAATAAATAATAAATAATATTTATTCAATTATTACTACTGGGGAGAAAAAGAATATTTCCTACTTCTAAATTTATTTATTTAATATATATATTAAAATATAAATATTTTTTTAAAGAGGGAAAATGCTGGATCTTGCTGACAAGTTCGAAAATTATACAACTAATTTTATATTAAATTAAGTAACTAAATGATTACTTTATAACTAAAACAATACCCTTACTAATATTTCAGTTAAATTTCAAATGAGTAACTTTTTTAAGTTTTCAATAGCCGCAAAAATGGAACCGCCATGACAAATGGAATGCAAAGCCATATTTCATTCTTTAAGAAAGTAATTTCACCAATACTTCTTTTTCATGAGCGATCAATGCTGGGAGTTATAAGGTGGTATACTTAGCAACTCAATTCCACATATTCAACTGTTATATTTCATTAATAAACTTAATTATCGTGCATCCACTCTCTTGTTATCATTCTTTGAATATTTTTAGTTGACTGAAAAATAAAATGAGTAATTTTTCGCTGTGTGGACAAGGGAAATAAGAATTTTTCTGACAATTATTTAATTATGTTTAATGATTATTATTACAGACTGTACATTTTATGAATCATTTATTTGTTTTAAAGATATTACATTTCAAAATGTGCAACCCAGATTGTGTAGTGGTTAGCTTCCTTGCCTCTTACAATTTTGGTCTTGGTTCTAGTCTCGAAATGTTATGGATTGAAATTCCCCACATTGTAGGCTACCTACCATTCTATCTGATAAAATTTTTATATTCTAATTCACCAAATATATAGTTAAGCTCTAGTTCACATTTTTAATTTCATAGAATTTTATATTATTTTCATTTCACATTAACTTGATTGAATGATAAATAACTTTCAAATTAATGTGAAGTATTGTTCTATTATATTCTGTGTAAAAATAAACAAATTTGGAATATCTCGAGGAATTTTTTGTAAATACGTTATAAAGTATTTATACTAAAATATTCGTAGTCTATGATGCTCAAGTCAGTATCATACGCAATTTTTAAAGTAAGCTGATATCTTTATAAAGAAAATAACCTCATAATGAATGTTTACGCAAAATTTTGTGTTATTTTGGCATGTTAAGAAAATGTAAAGTTTTGAAAAACTTACAAAAATTCCAAACTAGAACGTTCAAATATATTCATGCCATCATCATAACTTATAATTAAGAAGTTTTGACATCATTTCAATAAATATATTCCCTTTAATACACATTTAGACGATATTTTGCTCTGATCTCCCATGTTAAAGAAACTCGTACCTTTTAAATAACTAAAAAAGATTTTAAGTTAGAATGTTGTAAATCAATAGGGGTTTTGTCAATTTGGTAAATAATATTTTAAAAGTAGATTTTACAGCATTTTTTTTTCTTGAGATATTGTTTTTGAATTTAACAAACTAACTTAAACAACTCTAAAAAATAAAATAAAAGTAACTAGTGCTTTACTAACATTCTAACACCCTACAGACACATATTACATCAATTTTGGTATTTTTAAATTTTTCGCATTTTAAAACATGTTAAAAACTCACAAAGAAAAATTTATTTTACTTTATCATTTCATAAAACCATTATTAGTTAAATTTAATATTTTGTTTCTTATAAATAGTTTTATAATTATACTATAAAGTATTCCATCCTTCCAAATAATAAAGTAATTTGTTAAAAACTCAAAAAAGAAATCTTACCTTATATAGGATATGAATATTTTTAAAACTTAATTTAAAATGTTTTTATTAATTTCTACTTTCCGTATTCATATAGTTATATATACGTATGATAAAGACACACACACACACATATATATATACGTATATAATATATATATATATATATATATTACAAATTTTAGTAAAAAACTTTTTTTTTATTTAAACGTAGTAAAATAATCTGGTGTCACTCACACTACTTTCTCTTACCCTAATACTATAAATACAGGTTGGAGATTAAGGGGTAATATAACGAGTACTGTTATGTAAACCTATGTTAAATATTTCAAATTAGGCTTAGGAAGAGTTTTATATGATAATTAGTTCTATGTGAGGGGTCCACCGCCCCACTCAACCCCCCGTTTCATTAATGTACAAAAAACGAACAATGAATATTTAGCTTAAAACATACATTATTTACCATATCTCTATGAGTAATTTATTTCAATTCCCGAACAACTTTCCTGGAAACGGTAAAATATTATTAGTAAAGCACATCCTCTAAATATTATTAGTAAAGCACATCCTGTGTTGTGGCCACCACACGACTTTCTTCTATATTTTACTATACAAATTCACTCAGTAAAAATATTTTATTAAAATTATTATTTAAAAACAATATGTCTTCCATGATAATGCACACGGTTTCCCGAGGCTCCTACATACACAATTTTTTCCCCAGTTGACTATCTCTATTACACAAAATATATAATCGTTTCATTTGGTTTAGTGCAGTCTATAGATGTTAAACTCTACTTACCTGCAATTTCCCCCATAGACGTAATGTATTTGAATACTTTTGAGTATCCCTGTACACGAACCATTTGCTTCATCTCAACAAGAAGCTTAGTGTAGCATCCCTATATAATACACATTTAGAATACCGAGTTTGGATTTTCTGCTACTATTTGTTCCTGAGATGTGCTGATAAAACACACACACAGAGAGAGAGAGACGCACAGACACACACACACCATTCTCTAAAAACATGATTGGCCTATTCAGGAGACCTTAGAACATGTATATATAACAAAAACTCAAATTCGAAAATTTGACCCTAAAACAATACTTTCTCGACCCTATGGGTAAGACAGAAGTAAAAATGAATAGCAGACGATTAAAGGCCATTGAAGACGGTAATAACCAATACTAATTAATAATAAAGTTAATTAAATCACCTGAGTAATACAAAAATACTTTGACAAAAACCGTTATTTTTATTGAGTTTATTAATTAATTAAAATTTATTTTATTCACAGCAAACTTATATTAAGTTAATTCTACGATTATGTTCTGCAAAACATATAGCGACGCAAGATAATAAAATGAAATTGAACCATAATTTAAAATTGAGGCAGTTTCACGTCTTCCTTTCTCTCTTTTTAAACACTGTTATCATATTTTTTTATAATATATACATAAATATCAATTTGTGTGTGTGTGTGTGCGTTTTTGAATGCATAGATATGTGACACTTGTCCTTCGACCTAACAGTAAATCGCTGTTGTTGTTGTTGTCGTGTGACAAGTGCAGAAAAAAAAGTGCATAGACAAGTCAAATGGGACCAAAGGCATGAAGCACAGCCCTGGTCACATCTCCGACTTTTTCGGTATAAAGGGTGTCATGGCAGCAGTTGAGGTCGATGTTGAAGCGGGTCGAGGCAACAGAGATGCAATTGAAGAGGTGCCTGAGTTCCTAGGAAGTGCCTGCATTCTGCGTAGGTTCTAGAGCCGTCGGGCATGATCTTCATACCTCTCATGTGCCCCGTCCGTAATCTGCTGATGGTAGTGGTGATTTCACGGTCAAGATTAAGCTCCGGAAGGCACCATTTCTTCCGAGGTCCGCCGCAGATCTGATGTTTTGCGACGGCATTTGCATCAGAGCAAGTGGTTTGGATGGGAGGGGGATTTATATTCCTAGCCTCCTTGGCGAGGTAGTCCGCTTGTTCATTCCCCTCGATGTTGACATGAGCGGGGACCCATTGGATGGTGCAGGTTTGTTCCCTGGCAACTATGGTGAACAGAAGCACGTTGATATCTTGGGCGAGTCTCGTTTTACATCCTTTAATGGCCTCTAGAGCAGATTTGCAGTCAGAGAAAATGATGATGTCATTCGAGGGAACTGACTGTGTGAGGTAAAGGGTAAGAGCGGCTTTTATGGCGATCAGTTCACTAGTGAAGTTGGATGCGATTTTTCCGGCTGCGACCCGATGTTTGAGGGATGTTTGATCTGGAAGGAGAAGGAAGATGCCAGAACATCCTCTGTCACATTCTGAGTTTGAAGAGCCGTCTGTGTAAGCGGTTACAAGGTCAGATTTAGAAAGCTTGCCTTAGTTTCCATACCCTTCCTCTTAATGGTTTCTTGTGGTTCTTTTTTCGAACTCGGTTCCAGCAGATCAAAAATGATCTTAACAGTAGACGGTGGTTTGACAGCAAAATATGGTTCTTCAATAATGTCAAGGCATGAGTGGTTCAGACTGATGTAATTTCTGATATCTTTGTCGTATTGGAGCGTGGAGGATCTCTTCAACCTTTCTCTGTCGGTCCAGGCCCGAAAAGTAACATTTGAGATGTGTTCCATGCTGCAGCTCCTGATCTTATTGGTAAATTTAACAGTGGCTAGTTTTCGCCTGCTTTCAAGTGGCGTGAGACCGCATTCAATCTCAGCACTCGGGTTATTAGTTGAGGAAACTGCACCAATGATGATTTTTGAAGCTCTGTATTGGACAAACAGTAAATCGTATCTTAGATAAATATACTTAACAATAGTTTGTATGCAAATACTTCCATACATTTCAGTTCTCCAGTGTATATTTCAGTTACTGGTTCTTTCATTGTGATAATTGTATGATTAAATAAACCCACAGAAAATTGTCATATACTGAAGAAGAGAAATTTGTAAAATACAGATTAAATTATCTTACACACTTTTTCTATATACATGTATTGTTAAAATCAATGTGAAAATTTTCTCCAATATAAAAGAAGGACAGTTAGAATATATTTTAGGTAGTGGTATACGTGTGTGCAAATCCCTATAATTTTCGGGGAAGCAGATTAATATTAAGAAACATCAGGGAAATTAATGAAAGAAGTAGTGAACAAAGTCACGTCTTATCACTAAAATATACATTATCTGAAATATCAAATTTTCATCATATAAACTATCCACAGCTATTATTTTTGTAAATGAATATTCCATAAAATTTATTGCTAATATTTAAAATTATTTTACATTGGTCATTAAGAAAAAAAAAAAAAAAAAAAAAAAAGCTTTGAAATTATGTAAATTGAAATTTTAGGTCATGGAATTACAATTTTCTACGCTTTCATTTTTTTTTTTTTTTTTTTTTTTTTTTCTTTAAAAATACTTTAAAGTTCCAGTCAAAATTTTAAATTAGACATTGGATTTTTTTTTTTTTTTCTGAGGATTTCAATATTATTTGTGAATGAAATCAATGCCTGCGTATAATATTTTGTTTAACTCGCTCACTTACTTCACTTACCTTAATTAATAAGTATTAAAACATGTTAAAAATTATATTAGAAATTCTTTTAAAATTTATATGATTTACCAAAAATTTCTCGTCATAATAAATTTAAAATTTTGTATGAAAAATATTAACTATACTCTTTATTTTCAATGTATGAACTTTATCTCTATATATTAAAAAAAAAGTTACTGTCGCTGGCGTCATTTTTTTTTTTTTTTTTTTTTTTTTTTTTTTTTTTTTTTTTGTCTGCGACAATATCTTCTCGCGGAGGGCAGAGTTTTTCGTGTCATGAGAGGTATCAATGTGTTCCGAGTACTTCAAGGCAGACATTTCAGCTACTTAGAAATTTCTATGATTTTAATTAAAGAAGTTATTAACTAAAAGCGACAGGTTTATGAAGGTACTCTATTTGCCACCTTGAAAAAAGTTTCACCCAGTGACGTTCTTCTGTCGTGAAGTCATTTTACACGGGAAAATTAAAATATGATCCATGGTTGTAGTTAGGTAGGTTGGGTTTAACGTTGCACCAGTACTACGCTATGGGTTATTCGCGACGGTCTGGGACGCACTCCTAGTGATGTTGCAGATACATGCCATTACGATTTTGATTCTCCACAGAGAAGATGGCTTCCCCGCTTTGGTGATCCCGAGAGGCAGAGGAATAGTTTTGATTTGAACAGGGAGGATTTTGCGGCTACTGCGGAGTTTATGTGCACCAGCCACTATTAATGTACCCGACGGTCTTTGGCCGGTTCATGTATAGAATCTGCAATCTTCTAATTATGAGATCAGCCCTTTACCTACTGGGCTACAACAGCCTAGAACCATGGTTGTAAAAAAAAAAAAAAAAAAAAAAAAAACTCAATGTGTCTATTAGTAACTTTATTTCCTCTACTTTTAGAAAATTAATTTTCTCACGCTGGAAAATTAAAATATGATCCATGGTTGTAGGTAGGTAGGTTGGGTTTGGCGTCGTACCATTAGTGAGCTATGGATAATTGACGACGGTCTGGGATGCACCCCTAGGAATGTTAAGGAGACATACCACAACATTTTTGTTCCTACAAGGAAGGGGATGGCTTCCCCGCTTTCCGTGATACCCAAAGGTATAATTTTGATGGGAACATGGAGGACATTGTGACCACGACAGATTTTACCTGCACCAGCCACCATTAGTGTTCACAACGGTCTTTGGCCAGCTCCAGTACCGAACCCGCAATTTTCCAATTACGAGCTCACTGGCTCTACCGACTGGGGTGCCGCAGTCCATTGAAAATATATAGAAAGGGTCATATACTAAAGCTGAAATGCAAATTGGCCTAGATATTATAAAATTCTTTTCATTCCAAAAAAAAAAAAAAAAAAAATGATTTTTTAGTATAACTTTCATAAAAATAAATAATGTGCCATTAAATATTATATATTTCAATTTTCAATTATGGGGTTTTTTATAATATTTTTCTGCTTTTGTCTTGTGTTATGCACTATTAACATTCCTATTCAGTGAAAGGAAAGCACCGAATAGGTGGGCAGAGCTCTGCATATGTTAATAAGTAAAGTAAGTCGTGGGGGCGGCGGATCCTCCCTCGAGGGTTGGTGAGTGGAGCGAGCAGGCGGCAGAGCCCCCTAGTGAATTAAAATTTCTGAAATGAAAATGTTTATATTTTAATTCCTATTGTATTTAATTTATTTCGTATGAACTGGAACGTTTTAAAAATTAAATTATAACGTCTGTCAAAATTTATATAAATTATAAAAAAAAAATTCTAGTCATAATAAATAAATACTTTACACAAAATATGCAAAATATTCTCTGACTATTCGTATAATCTGTGAACTTTATGAAATAATGTTTGCGAAAAATAGTAGAAAATGTGCTTCATAGTGATGAGATGAAATCTTTAATGACTTGTTGGCTTATTCCCTAGTCTCTGTTTATTAAAAAAAGAAGGAAAAAAAACTAATTTTAAGCATTTGTCGTAAATATTGTGAAAATCGCAAAAACAATTTCTTGAGAATAGATTTTTTTTCTTTTATGTTCGAAAGGACTTTTGATACCTCTCATAAATTTTCAAACAATGCATAACGTAAATTGAGAATGAAAAGTATAAAATAACATCACTTAAGATAATTTCGAAAAATATTTGAAAATCTTTTATTTATGAACTTGTTCTCTTACATTGTATACTTAATTTCTTTCAACTTAGTAGATTTTATTTTATTTATTTATTTTGACTTAAAATAAATGTATAAATTGTCATAGTTTGTTTTTAAGATTAGGTCATTTATATTCAATGATAAAATGAAATCGAGTACTCTCATTTATTTCTAAAGAACTTTACAACGATCAAATAAATCCTTAAAATTCTGGAGATTTATTTGTATGAGAGAATAAAAGTTTTTTCAACCACATTTGAAAGTAAACGTAATTCAATTTTAAGAAATCAAATAATTTATTTATTAAAAAATATATATATATAAATAAATAATAATAATAATAATAATAAAAATCAGCAAAATGTAAAACTTTAACTGACCTATTCCAAAGAATATTTTTAGTAATTAAGAAATTTATTTTAATAAAATTTTATACTATATATAAATAAAATTTTATATAAAAAATAAAACATTTTAACCTTTCATGAATTGCATACAAAAGTAAGTGTACACATTTTTAAGTAAGTGTACTTACTTTAAAAGTAAGTGTACACGTGCACTTTAATTTGTATTCTCTATTGAAAATTCATATTATCCCCTATACACCTTTAGTAATTTTTGCTGTTTTCATAGTCACAAAAGATTGGTATTCATGAAATTTAAAAGCATTTTATGAAGTCACTTGTTTATGAATTCATGAAATTAATATGAGAAGAAACCTCTGTGAAACTTTTTTCTGATTATCTGAGCTTTGGGAGAGACATTATGCATTGACATTATTTTACATGGTGTACTAGAATGTTTGGCCTCAATTTAGTGCCTTAAAATCATTGCAGATTTTTCATGCGAGTTGCTATTATAAAAGAATATATTGAATTAATTTTGGTGCATTTTACCTGGTCATACTCTTTTTTATAAGAGAGAAATCTATCAAACTATACAGAAGGATTTCACATCTAACATCACGTATATGATACATTATATGAAATTTTATGGCGATTAAATTTAGATATGCGCCATTTAATAGTGGGTATATTACAGGCATTTCTTTTTCCTTGTGTTTTTGTGGGGCGGCGGTCCCCTCACACACACGTTTATGTCAAATAAATCATTTTCTAAACCTTAGTTAGATACTTTTAAAGCAATTGAACTTTATTATCTTACTTTTTTGTCTTAATACTTAATCTCAAATTTATCCATATAATTTTGAAATGAAGGTAACAGAAATTCGCGTGAGTGACATTAATTATATTTTTCAAGGGAAAACAGCATTTCAAGTACATCATACATAAATTTAAAGTAAAATAAAATAAATTTCTTTGAAGCTTGTTTAGTAGCTCAGTATAAATAAAATAATGCATTTTAACAAATTCTCATTTACCATTAGTTGCATAAGTTAGAAAAATATAAATGAAGTTTTTTATGACCATAATATAAGTAGGTATATTTAGAGTGGGTGGTAGCTTGATTGAACTATCCATTGGCCGCCCAATCAGCACACTTACTGTGTAGAAAAGGGGAAAACAAAACGACCAAAACAAATTGCTGATAGTGGGTGTTTTAAATTTTTGAATTTAGAATTTCAGAAAACTAATAATTTAAAAACAAAAACTAGTATCTTACTTACAGAAAAAAAAAGAAAAAAAGACAGATAATATCTTTAGGCCGTTTTAAGTATTGAATATTAAGTGCAGATTTTACAAAGTGTCATGGTCTAAGGCTCTTATCTAGTTCGGAGTCCTGCATGTTCAACTGTGAAATATAACACATCTGAAGCAGTGTTCGTATATGTTAATATATGTTGTCTTAGAATCAAGAAAGCTGTTATTAAGAAACTGTTCATCATACAATCGTGTGTGAAAATCTTTGTAAGAGATGCCGTACCTGTCACTCAATATTGGACAAAATTCCAACTTACATTACATTTCTCTTTAAAGACGCCATCTTTGTTAACTCCAGAAATAACAAAATATTTCGACAAATAAAGTTATCTTACTGCAGTGTCCAAACAGTCATAATAAATTTCGGAGAAAAATAATATAAATTAATTAAATTAATTAAAAAAAAAATTAAAATATATATATATATATATATATATATATATATCAACAAAAAGAGTTGATATCACATCCCATGATAATTTTTGGAGAGTCAAAGGGAATTGGAGTATATTTTTTTCCCGTTTTGTGTATTTATTATACCATTCAAATGAAAACAGACTTCATCTTTTTATAAAGCCTTCCATGGAAGGAATCGTCAACATCCAACAATGCAAAATTTAAACACTTAACTGTATCCGCTGCTAACAATTACTGGTAAAAAATCAATTTATGGAGATAATACGCAATTATTATTCTAAAATGTTTTTAACAATAGAATGCCGTAGATCCGTATTCCTAGCAACAACACGTTCATTACGAACTCGGAAGTTGATGTGGTCTCAAAAACTGCAGTTGAAATTTCTTCAGTAACGTAAACAGCTTTTTTCTTCCTCCTACAATAGAAAATCATCCAGTCTCTGCAACATTTTTACCATCTTGTATGTGAAGAGTGTGCCAAAAGAAATTTTCTTTTAAGAATTACTTTCTCTTGCCTTAATTTACATCCAGTAGAGGCAGCGTTAAACCTGTTAACGTAAAATATTTTTACTAATAAAGCGTTATTTCTGTAAACTGTAGATATCAATGGAGATTTCTTAGAATTTTTTTTTTCTTTTTTAAGTGAAAACTTCTTTAGGCGCGTTGAGTACTTTTTGGTGAACAAAAATCATGGAACTCGCGTCATCGTCACCGAACGCTTTCCATGAGCTATATGTATACTGTGTATATATGTACATTGATATAACTCCTTGCGTTCTTAGTATACATTATATATATACAAAGAGTATATCTCTCTACATATATATTCATACATGTAGCGCACGGCGCGGCATGCCTCATATACATACATATATATATATATGTATGTATGTATAAAATGTACACTGTAAATAGAAGCGTCTTAAATTCAGGCAGAAATGTGTCTGAAATGTCAATTCAGACACATAAATGTCTGAAACGCTTACGCATGCAAAATTCAGACGCATGTGTTATCTTAAATTAAGACACGTAAGTGTCTTTTTTATAAATGAGCTGAGATAAGTGTCTGAATAAAGATGATATGTCTGAAATTAAGACATATAACATTTTAGACACATAAAATTTCAAACATTTTACAATTTAGGCACTTAAAAATTCAGACATTACAAATTTCAGACACTTAGAAATTCAGACATTTGAATAACTTAACAAATTTTCCATATGAAATCTACTTTAAACGGCATGCATATCCTTCTTTAATGTTTTTTTAACAAATAAATTTTATATTGTTTTATATAATATGAATAGTTAACTTATTTAAAATACTTAGACGCGAAACTTATTCGGTTAAAAGTTAAAAAACAAAGTTAATTTTTATTTAAAGTTCTCACATGTAATAAAAAAAAAAAAAAAAAAAAAAGATAAACGAAGCATGTATCTTGTAGCTAAGAAGCGAATTCGTAACTAAACATTCTTAAACAATTTGTGCATAATTGATTTTTTTTCGCATTTTAATTATTTTATGTTCCCTACACTTCAAAATGTAAAAGAACATTTTTTTTTTTTTTTTTTTTTTTTTTTTTTCATGTACATAGTTTGTTTTCTTGCAAATACCACTTTAAAAAAAATCGTTTAAAATCCATAGTCTACTATTTTTTCACATTTATTACGCATTTTACAAAAAAACTCTAAACCTCTACACATGAAATTTAAGATAATAATTAATCTTTAAGTATTAATCTTTAGCTCTTATGGACAGTTTTATTGCAAAGACGTAAAACTTCGATTTGTTTTGCGGATACTAAATTATATTTCCTTATGCAAACTACGTCCAGCGTGAATGCCGATGGTTTGATTGGGAAGACGCTCGACTGTAAATCCATTGATTGTCGGCTCGACTCCCGGCGAGGGCAACGGTAATTGTTTTTGTAAAAATTATTAATGCTTTTTTTTATGCTCTAGGTTATTCTCAATACTTTTTCACAGGTAAACAGTATAACACTCATCTTTTCATTTATTTATTTATGAAAAATATTCACTATAGGCAGGATCAAAGATGGCGGAATTTCAGACACTTCATGTGCGAAACGATAGCATCTTAAAATTGAACACCCATTTTAGACACAATTGTGTCTGAATTTCAGACAATTGTTATTACAGTGTATACTAATACGATTAGTATACTGGCGACTGGCATCTGTCTCTTTCTAGTTCTATACTCTATGTATGTATGTACTTTTTCCACTGTATATACATAGTTCACAAAGTACAAGCACGTGTTTTTATACACACTGTTATATTCTTCTTTTTGCTTTCAATATAAATTTTCAAATAAATAATAAAAATATTTTTAGTCATATTACAATATTTTTACCTAATATAAGGCTTAGTTCATTTAATTTGGGTAGCTAAAAATATTGTGCCGAATCATATAATACAGATCATAAACAGTTTTTTACAAACCAAAAATAATTCAAAAATAATAATCTAATAGCTCGACGATACAATTCACAAGTTATTTAGTTTTCACTTCTATCGGCAGTCCCCCAAAACTTTTGTGTGTGTGTGTGGGTGTGTCTGTGTCAATTTTGCATTCGTAATGAAATTTATGAGAAGTGATTTGAAAGACGGTCCACGGGGAAAACTCAATCACTGATTTTTTTAAATCTGTTTTATTTTTCTTATAGAATTGTTTTTTTTTTTTTTTACTTCGTAAATAATATGTGTAGGAATTTTAGTGTTATTTAAATAATTCAGTCTACAGATATTCTAAATAAAGATACATATTTTATGGATGGCGGATATTATGTCACGTTGCTTTAGATATTTTAGCCAACAACAAAAAATTACATTTTCTAAACAACTATTACAACTTTCTAAAATGAAATCTGAAATACGCTGTTAAACATAAAAATCATATTTATCCTTTCAAAAGGAAATTTTGTTGAAAACGTGCTACACATTTTACTAATCATATTGTTATATTTTGTTCAATTTGCATAGCAGTATGTTCTTCTTCGATGCAAATTATTTTTTCGTTGTATATTTTCTTTAGTAAATTTTAATTTAAAATTCCTTTCATAAAAAAATTTAAATAAATAAACAAGTACAACTATTCTTTTCCACTAGCTAAGACAAGTCTAACTGCCTTGGTAATTTCCTATCATTAATTTTATAACAAATAGTAGTAAAAATTTCTATTGTATTATGTTATTAGATTATTTCCTTTTTCTTTTAATTATTTTTTAAATTATTTTTTTTAATTTTTTTAATTATTTTTTATTAATTTATTAATTTTTTTTTATTAATTAATTAGTTAAATTAATTAGTTAATTAATTAATTAAATTTTTTTTTATTATTATTAAAATTATAAAAATTATAAAATTATAAAATTATATAAATTTAGGAAAATTAGAAAATTAGAAAAATTAGAAAAATTATAAAATTATATAAAATTATAAAAATTATAAAATTATTAAAATTATTAAAATATAATTAATTAATTAAAAAATTTATTAATTATTTTTTAATTATTTTTAATTAATTTATTAATCTTTTAATTATTTTTAATTATTTAATTAATTTCTTTTAATTACATATTTTTAAAGCATCGTATGCATTTTATACCAACACATACAACTATGTTAGTACACACTGTTTAAAATAAATATTTACACATTTCTGTCCACCCAATTCATTAAAAATACATATGTACTTAATAAATCGCTAACAAAATAATTACATAATTATATTTATTTTTGAAACATGCATTTTAAATATAAACAACAGGAACTCTCATTTTATTAATAAAGAAGAAAAGACTTTGAATGAAATTTACATAATAATAAAAAAAAAGCTTTTGACAAAGTAATATTTTTTTTAAATAAAAAAAAAAAAAAAGAAAAAAAGAAAAAAGAAAGAAAGAAAAAGAAAGAAAGAAAAGAAAAGAAAAAAGAAAATTGCATAATATTTCTAAAAATGTATTAACTAATTTTAATTAAAGAATCGATATTTTACTTTTATCGTTTTTAATATTATTTTTTAATAAGATTCTAGTAAAGATCAAGTATATTACTTGAATTTTTATTCTTCCAATACACAAACATTACCAGAATAAAGTTTAAGTTTCTTTTTTTTTCCTTTTTTGTTAAGATATTTTTGTTGAATGTATCAAGATAATTAATTTATATTTAAATGACTTTGTTTACTGTGGCTGTTAGCTATCAGTTTCTATTTTACTTTAGATACAAGTAATTAAAATGCCCGCCTTATGCATGTTAAGCGTATTATAATTTAGAATTAAATGTTTATTCTAATGATCTTAATGCTTATTAACTAATTTAATCTTGTTTACAATAAATTAACTATAAATGAAGTAAAATTAGTATATATTTTGTTTTAACCTCGTTTATCGAATAATCAAATATTTTTAAGAAGATAGTCTTGTAAAATAATAATAATAATAATAATAGTAATTATTATTATTATTATTATTATTTTATTTTAGAATGTCTAAATAATGTGAGAAATTAAACGAAATTAACTAGCCTAACAGTTAAACATATTGTTATTTTTTAATTGTCAATTAAAACAAATGTCTCTATTGTATGAGGCACTGCCAATTTTCATTCCCTAAAGTTTAATGTTTGAGCACCATTTTGCGGTGACATTCTTTTTATAAAAGTAATTGCTTCCTTTTTTTTTTTTTTTTTTTTTTTTTTTTGTAATTCTTTTTAAAAAGCTCAGGGTAGTTAAGCATTCCAGAGGAAATTATTTATTTGTGCATTTTACATTTGAGGTGTTAGCATGGATCGCAGAATTTATTTACATGCATTTTATTACTTTGTGAAACACACACGCACAAAAAAAAAAAAAAAAAAAAATCTTAAATTCTATGATATTATAACGTAATTTATAAAGTTGTGAAGTTTCCACTCCGACTTCTACTATACTTATCGTGCCAGTATTAGGTGTGAGAGACAAATAAAAGATTTATATTGAGGATAGGGCCAAGTTTATTTAACTTAAACTAGAAAGGGCTTATTAAGTAGGAACTCAACAATAATTTAAATTATCATAAAGAAATATAGCTCACCACTTGTAGCTTTTTAATATTACAGATGACAGATGGCTTGGTAGAACGATGAGGAACACCTTACCACATCCGAAATATCAATCTGAATTATTAACCACCAACGGCACTTTCACAAATTCCAAAATCAATGCACAATACTTCTCTCTATAACGGCTATCGACACTCGTCACATCCAGTGATACGATCACAACAACGACACAACTATCGCTCTATTTGAAGTTCTCAAAAATAGACAACTTTAAAGACTATCCGCAATCAATTTTAACCACCTTTCCACAATCAACGTAGATCCTGTTTTGAATTTATCCAACTATCTATCCAATAACTAGACACTCTATGCTAATTCAGATTCATATCTGCTTGACACATTCACCTATCTATCTCGCCCACATCATCGCAGAACTATGCTGGATCCAGCTAGAAACTTTCTCAATCTTAACCAACATTCTATCCCAACTCGAAGCTATAATTTTACGCTACTTTCAATACTGACTTCCATCGGCGACCTTTACTTTCTTCACTCGACGCAACTACTACCTCACAACTCCCTCCAACGAAACATAAAGTTTTCCTGAGGGTTCAACATAAGCTCGAATTAAAATTTTATCATTCTAGACCATCCTTTTAAGTGAATAAACCTAAAGTTGAATACTTATCCTTTATCAATGTTAAAGTTAATTGTAGTAAAAGTATTCCTCCAATAGAATTTTTAAAGGTTTAATTTATTTTAAGTTAATTTTAAATTTAGAAAAAAAAAAAAAAAAAAAAAAAAAAAAAAAACAGACGTTCTGGCAGGAAAATCTCTGCGAATTAAAAATTAGTAAGTTCCTTCTCTATTATAATTACAAAGGGCAACACACTGCCCTGTCAGTGAACTATATAACAAGAATAATAGGATAATAACAAAAATCTTGTTTTACATATTTTCATTGAACATGATTTTTCATATATACAACAAAAGTTATTTGACAGCAATCTTCATTTAGGGACTTCTGCTTTAGTATCGCACATCGCGTCAGATTGACAGCAGGATCATCTTTACAAGAGAATTAACGACAGCTTTTTATAGTGAGACATAGAAAGTACAACTGGCTTTTCCACAGTCAAAATACTCCAAAAAGTTAGTTTCTGAAATAGTAAAAATAAATCTTACAGTATGCTTATTCAAAGAAGTAAATATAATCCGCCTCTGGAAAGAACTGAGACAATCTTGCCTCTATTAACATAATATATGGTTTATATACAAAATTTTTTTCTCCAGGTCTAAAGCATATGCGGAAATATTCAACTGTTAGTCATTTTAATGTTATATATCTATGTCAAAAAAAAAAAAAAAAAAAAATGTTGCTACAACTAGCAATGTAATAGACAGAGTGGTATGAGTGTCATACCATATTATTATTATTTTTTATTTATTTATATTTTATAGGCATCAAAATAACAGCAGTTAGCAGTTATCTGTTTCCAAGTAAGAAAATCAAGAAATTACATAAATATATATTTTTTTAATTACAAATTATTAAAATCATTACATAAAAGCATTTAATACAAAATATGCATGAAAAAGAATAACAAGCATTACTGGATTTGAATTCAAAGTATAAAATTTTTAAAATAACAGACAATATTAATTCATGAAAACTTTTCTCTTGAATTTCAAAAATCAAATGTATAAACTATAATAATTTGATTTCACCAAGTTTGGAAAATGACTTTAAAATGACTTCATAATTCAATTTTTACGCAAAAATGCAGGATAATTAATGACAATTTTGCACTTTCATGCATGAGAATACTTGTTTAAATCTACTTAATATAATTATTCATGATATGATGTAGTTCTCACTGAAGTATTTTTATATATTTTTACATGCATTTAGACGGAGTATTTAAAGTGAAAACACAACCACACAAGCGAAAGAATTACGAAGCATGCTTGACACAGTTTTCTTATGTGAGATTATTCTTAATAGCTACATTTAATAAAATTTACTCTGAAAAAAGATATTTCATGTCCGTTAGAAAAATCAATTTAAAAGATTATATATATATATATATAAACCCTCACGCTCTGTTTGTATCTATCTACCCCCCCCCCCGAAAAAAATATATATATATATATTAATTTAGAAAACAATGTATAGGTTGAAAGTACTTCATGAAACTTCATATTTTTGCTTGTAAATAACATAATATATTCTCCTAAAGAGATTTTTTTTTTTTTTTTGTACATTTACTTAACATTTAAAAACTATAAAGATATTTTTAGAAATTTAAATTATTAAAATCTTTAAATTAAAGACTTTTTAAATATGCTAAAATATTATAAAAAATCTGGTTTCTAATTTAGTGTATCAAAATGTATTAGTAACAAAGCAATGTTAATATATTTAGGATAATGTTTCTCTTAAATTTCAAAATGAAATGTATAGACAGTAATGTAAAAAATTTTGGCAAATTTGAAAAATGGCATTAAAATAACTTGTATTGAGTAATTTAAATTTTACGCAAAATTTCCCGGTAATTAATGACAATTTCACTCCTTCTTGCATGCGAATATTTGTTTCAATCTTATAAATCACATTATTTAGAGTACGGCATTGTACGTTTTTATCAAATATGATGATATATTTTTTATAAACAGCCATATAAATATGTGATGTCAGAACATTATTACACATGTAAAAGTATTACGAACAATGCATTACTATGATTTTTTATTCGAAATTATTATTAACTATTACATTTAATAAAATGTATTATCAAAAAAAAAAAAAAAAATCGTTCATGTGCATTAGAAAAATATAGTTTAAAGAAATATAAAAAGATATAGATATATAAATTCAGAGGTACATATATAATATTCAGACAGGTTGATTCAAAATTAGTGTGACCAATTTCAGAGCATCAGAATTTTTTATTGAATTAAGTTATTTACATGAAATTTTCAATGCGGTTTCCTTTAGCATAGTACACTCTACGTAAACGTTTAGGCCAAGCCAAAAGAGCTTTTTCGACCATTTTGGGGGGGTATTTTTCCAACTTCTTCTTTGATTGCTTTTTGTAGCATTTAAAGTGTTCCTACTTTACGTCTACTTAATTGTATTTTTTTTTTTTTTTTTTTTTTTTTTTTATGCGTCCCCATAAAAAATACTCTAAAGGAGCACAGTCAGGGTATGATGGTAGTCATTTCTCAGGGGAAGAAAATTTATTTTTTTACCTTTCAGCCATTTTATAGTTGATTTTGCAGTATGACTTGGTGCAGAATCTTGGTTAAAAACAAAGTTTCCTTGAATGTAAAGACGTTTAATTTCTTTAATCATGTGCTTCAAAACTTTATTCTAATAATATTTAGCATCAATTTTAGCCTTTGGTTCTACAAAAAATGGTTTTGTTAAGCCTTGAGAGGACATTACCATCCACACCATAACACCTGACGACCAACTTGCCTTTTGCAAAACAGCTGCGATTTTGCGACGCTTTTCACTTGAAATATAATGTATCTTCGTTTTGCCAGTTGTGGATGACAGTTAAAACAGTGATTCATCCGAAGTTATCCATGTTTTGTATCTACCTTTGAGTAACATTAAATACAGAGACCAAGAAAGTTCTCTACGTTTTTCTACGGACTTTGCAGACATTTGATGACAGACTGGTTAATTCAATTTTCTACAGCCAATTTTCTTTATTTGACGACAAATTGTCGATTGCGATACCTGTAGTTTCTTTGCTAAAGTTCTTTGAGGCAGAGCGGTAAATCTTTACAGCTTTTTTTTTTTTCACCAAGAACTTGCTTTCGTCCACATTTTTTTCCTGGAGCTTTTGATCGCCAGTCAAATTTTATTTCTTTTCGAAGTTTAGATGGTAATCCATTACAAAAATGTCTTTTCTGATTTTTAAATGCTTTTTATTTATAACATAATTTGAGTAACCATCCTCGAAAGCTTTAAAATTTCGTTTCGGGTTTGAGGATCTAATTTCGGTGCCAAAATTTACTCCCACTAATAAAAATAGCTAGACTGATAATTTAAACGTCTCACTTTTAAAGTAAAACTGGTTGTAAAGCGATTAAAATTTACCATAAATAGTTCCGTGCTTTTAAAATTGGTCACTTTAATTTTGAATCAACCTGATACAAAATTTGGTTCTTTTTCTTTAACCCTGCTGCTCTGTGTGGGCTTATTAAACTCGAAAAACTATCCGTAAATAAATATATATATATTAGTATGAAGATATTTTTATTCAAGTTTATGATCTTTTCATTAGCAAATATAAATATGTTCTCTTAGAAGGATTTATGTTCATTTGCACTTCTTCGTGTTATTTTAAAAGTATCATTCCGGTAAATGAGACACGATTTCGTTTTATACTTAAGTTTTGGATATTCAAAAATTAATTAAATAGGTAAAGGTAAGAATAAATTTTACATAGTTAGTAAAAGTGTTTCTATGAAGCTCATAAATCAATTCAAGCATATGTGTAGTGTTACAAGAACTCCAACACATGACACGATTTCTCAAACAAAGAAATGATATGTAAAGATTTTTGGTTTCTATAATAGATTCAAGATCTCGATAAAAATCAGCGTTTTCTAAAGTCATATATTTGACGGAATCGGTAAACCCTATTCAAGCTATATATCAAAAGTAAATTATTTAAATATGGAAAAAATTATGGATTTCAAGTAAAATTGTATTAGTTCAAAAGGATCGGAATTATACTGAAAAGAGACAAAGATCAAAACCATAAGAAAATCAAATATAAGAGTTTTAAGTTGTCTTACGAGTAAACGTAAATGTTATAATGTTGAATATAAAAACTTTTTTTGCATTCTAGTACCTGTTATAACTATTTTCTAAAAATAAATCTGTGTTTGACACTATATGAAAAAATGAATTAGAATGTCCTTACAAAAAAGACATGTAAATGTATTTAAAACAGCAAAACACTTAAAATTAGTGACTCGCTATAGGATGAAGCTTGCTCGTGAGAATAAGAAATATTATTCATAATATTACGATACTACTGAAGCCATAATGTTGTTTATCATAGTAACATCTATAAGCCTTTTTATGGGCAAAAATGCGCTTAAAAATAGAACACATACATTCGAAACATTCATGCTAAAATTATTGATGATATCTTTAAAAAAAAAAAAAAAAGAAAAAAAAAAACTATTTCGAGCAACATTTTTTTTTTTTAAATCCCACATATAACATATTTTTACACACTTTTTAAAAATTATTTTCCATCCGTACATAAAAGACTACTTTTTCTTTCTTTATAATGAAGATTTAATATCGCAAGAATTCAATATAATAATAATAAAAAAAAAAAGGAAGAAAGAAAGAAAGAAAATTTTGTAATGAAGGAAAGTGTAATTAATTTCTGTGAGCTCAATAATTTCTACTAATCGATTCCTCTTAAGCTCCTTAAAACACGAATAATTAAATTCCAGGTACATAAAATATACTACAGTTTTTCGAAAAATTCAAAGAATTTAAAATGAGCAAAAGCAGAAATTTCGTATTTAATTTTAAAATAAATTTTTAGTTAAAAGCATGGAAAGTTTAGTAATTAATTACCTCCGATAATTAAATGATTAATTTGCTGAACTTCGTGCAGTATTTTAGAATTTATGAATGTAATTTTAAAATGCTCTTATGAAATTTGTTATTCAAAAAATTTAAAAAAAATGTTATTCTTATCTTTCTTGGTTTCATAAAAATATATATTTATTGAAATTGACGTACATATTAAAGATAATGCAATTTGAGAGTTAGAATGTCACACTTTTGAGTTTTCTTCAGTAATTAAGAAATATTTTATCATGGAATTTTCTTCATTCTAATTGTTAAGAAATGTTTTACATTTCATCTAGATGCTGAATTTTTATTTCTATATTGATTTAATGCTTTAACTGACGAATTAAACAGACTTTCAACAGAAAATACCGCTTTTAGTTTGTGCATTTATAAATTTACATCTTAAAAATGTTTGTTTCATATCTTATAAAAAGCAAATTATTTTCACTGTAATAAATAAATATATTTAAGACATTCTATAGGTCATTTGTTATTATTCTATCTCACTGTTCGAAAATGCATAAATAAATAAATTAATTAAAAGAAGAAAAAAAAAAGGTGCGGAACTGTAGTTGCTTTTACATGTAAAAAAGAAAAAAAAAAGGTGCGGAACTGTAGTTGCCCTTAGATGTAAAAAAAAAAAGGTGCGGAACTGTAGTTGCCCTTAGATGTAAAAAAAAAAAGGTGCGAAACTGTAGTTGCTCTTACATGTAAAAAAAAAAGTGCGGAACTGTAGTTGCCCTTACATGTAAAAAAAAAAAAAATCTGGAGTGACTCCACTCGACTTTCCGAACATTGAGTAATTAACAGTTTTGTAGATAAAGTAAAGAAAGAGGAGTTGTTAAACAAACAAAAGAGAGAAAGCCACAATAGAGTGTTTGAGTATTTTTTTCCATATATTACACGATGATTTATTTAACGCTACTGAACTTTGAGCCCATAGATCATAAGGAAGAAGAATTTTCGTTGTGTCCCTGTAAAAACCTATAAATGCTAGATTCACCAAAATGCTTATAGTTAGTGCAACAGTGATTTATAATATTCATATAAATTTTCAGCTCAATTGAATATGGCGTTTAGATGCCATCGCACTTTTAAAAATTTGGTCCCATAGGGCATAATGATGAAAAATTTTTCTTTGTGTCCCTGTAAAAAAACTGTAAGCGCTAGATTTACCAAAATCTATACAATTGGTGCAACTGTGACCTATAACATGTGTACAAATTTTTTGCTCAGATTAATAAGTCGTTTAGAGGCTATCATACTTGAAAAATTTGGCCCCATAGGCCATAATGATAAAGAATTATTCTTTTTGTCCCTGTAAAAAAACTATAAGAGCTAGATTCTCCAAAATCTATACAGATTGAGTATGTGTGACCTATCACATGTGTATATTTTTTTTGTTTAATTGAATAAGACGTTTAGATGCTATCGTACTTTTAAGATTTTGGTCCCATAGGCCATAATGATAAAGAATTTTTCTTTGTGACCCTGTAAAAAAACTATAAGTGCTAGATTCACCAAAATCTATAGGGTTCGTACTATGGTGACTTACAATATACGTACCAACTTTCAGCTTATTCGAACAAAGCGTTTAGACGCTAGCGTGTTCACTCACAAACATACACACACACATACATACACACATACATACATACATACATAATCGCAAAAATAGTGAAAACGGACTCAGGGGACCTCGAAACGTATAGAAACATCAAAATCTCGAATTCTGATTTTTGACATGATTACAATACTTTCCTCACTATAGTGTTCGAAAAGTATATGTAAAAAAGTAAGAATGTAGATGTAAAAAAAAAGGTGCGAAACTGTAGTTGCTCTTACATGTAAAAAAAAAAAAAAAAAGTGCGGAACTGTAGTTGCACTTACATGTAAAAAAAAAAAATCTGGAGTGACTCCACTCGACTTTCCGAACATTGAGTAATTAACAGTTTTGTAGATAAAGTAAGGAAAGAGGAGTTGTTAAACAAACAAAAGAGAGAAAACCATAATAGAGTGTTTGAGTATTTTTCTCCATATATTACACGATGTTTTATTTAACGCTACTGAACTTTGAGCCCATAGATCATAAGGAAAAAGAATTTTTCGTTGTGTCCCTGTAAAAACCTATAAATGCTAGATTCACCAAAATGCTTATAGTTAGTGCAACAGTGATTTATAATATTCATATAAATTTTCAGCTCAACTGAATATGGCGTTTAGATGCCATCGCACTTTTAAAAATTTGGTCCCATAGGGCATAATGATGAAGAATTTTTCTTTGTGTCCCTGTAAAAAAAACTGTAAGCGCTAGATTTACCAAAATCTATACAATTGGTGCAAATGTGACCTATAACATGTGTACAAATTTTTTGCTCAGATTAATAAGTCGTTTAGAGGCTATCACACTTTAAAAATTTGGCCCAATAGGCCATAATGATAAAGAATTTTTCTTTTTGTCCCTCTAAAATCTATACAGATTGAGTATGTGTGACCTATCACATGTGTATAATTTTTTTGCTTAATTGAATAAGGCGTTTAGATGCTATCGTACTTTTAAGATTTTGGTCCCATAGGCCATAATGATAAAGAATTTTTCTTTGTGACCCTGCAAAAAAACTATAAGTGCTAGATTCACCAAAATCTATAGGGTTCGTACTATGGTGACTTACAATATACGTACCAACTTTCAGCTTATTCGAACAAAGCGTTTAGACGCTAGCGTGTTCACTCACAAACATACACACACACATACATACACACATACATACATACACACACACATACATACATCATCGCAAAAATAGTGAAAACGGACTCAGGAGACCTCGAAACGTATAGAAACATCAAAATCTCGAATTCTGATTTTTGACATGATTACAATACTTTTCTCACTGTAGTGTTCGAAAAGTAAAAAAGGGTGAGGAACTGTAATTGCCCTTATAAAAAAACCCTGCTACGATTTTTTTTCTTTTTTTACGCATAACGTAATATTATAAGGTAAAGAAAATCCAAATATTCTCTACAAAAATACAATAGATTATATATTATGATTTTATTGTTTGAAGGTACAAAAACTCTCTTTGGGGTAAAGTGCTGTACCTTAGACAAGTCAAAATATTTTAATCACAAGTTGGGAGATCTTCCATTCTCTGTATGAAGTTGTAATTCCAAGTATTATATGTTGCGTTGTTAACAATTTCTGATTTTTCAGCCATATATTAGTGAACTACTTTTGCTTTAATTGCTGATGAGTAATTCTTTCCCCATTAATTTAATTTGAAACTTCCACCTACATTATTGTAGTAGAAACATATATTTCAAAGTAATGTTGTAAAGAGTCTAAGCCCTTTTTGTACAATAAGTATTTTTAACCGCCGGTTGGCACAAATACTATATTTAACTTTGCCACTTATAATAAATAATATTATAGTAAAATTATTGCATTACTAATAGATTTTTAAATTATTGAAATAATTGTAAGATATTATTTGGTATTAAATTTTGATTAGTTTGAATTATTTTAGTAAATATAAGCTATTTTGTTAAAATGAGTTTTAATTACATGGATATTCAGCTTTAAGAAGAAAATAAAGATATAAAAATAGTGTTACTCAATGTGTGTAACATCTAATGGTGCATGGTCCAACAGACATTAGTCGAGGGTTTAACACTATGATGTATTATGAATAATATTTTTTAAAATGTGTTTAGGAATTTCTCTTTTGGATAAGATGGTTTTAATAGGCAAATGCATAAAATAGCTCTCACATTGTTTCTATATTGATTGAACTATTATCTTGTACACAGAATAATGAAACTAAAAATTATTCTACAGACGTAACATTCTTCCCCAAAGATACGTATACTTATATTTCGGTATTTTTAGAGTCTATACTTTTATTATTATTATTGTTTGTGTTATTATTACCTTATAATGCATAATTTTTTAAACATAACTTTAAAAGTATGTTTAATTATTCAATTTTTAAAATTCACTGCTTAATATTTATAATATTTGCGATTTTAAACACATATATTTTTAATGTTAATTTATGTATATTATTGCATTATCCGAATAAGTATGTACACTTTTATAATAATTTTTAAAAATTAGAATGTTATGGGGTTATTAAAATTGAATTATTATTATTATTATTATAAAAGTAGTAGTAGTATTTTACCAAGTTAACATTCTAAGATGTATTGCTTTAACAACATTGTAATAAGTTTAATAAAATCGTTAAGTATTCCTTCCTTTATAAGTATAAACTGTATCATATAACGTTTACTAGATTAGATTTTTCAATAAAATACTGTTGAGTTCATTTAATTTGTCTAAACTGAGATACCAACGGTATGTGTATAAACTTGAAGGAATAATATTAGAGACGTTGATCAGCATACAGAGAAAACTAAGTTAACAGAGGTCTCATCAAAATGATTTTGAAGTAAAAATATATGCTTCATGTTTTTCGGAGCATGCGATTTGTTTTTCTATCATTCCTATAAATGTATAACCAAAAAATTGTCCAGAAAACGTATTTCAAATTTTCAAGTGAAAATGTGAAAATTTTTCACTGCTAAAGATAAATCGTCTGCATTGTTGAAACCACAGCTAAAAAAGTGGCAGTAACGTATTGTTTCTTGTTTTATGCATTGAATTATGAAACAATAAAAAAAAACATATGATAATTAATTTCAATGAACGAATTTAAAAAAATAATAATCTGGCTTTAATATACTGGCGAAAAAATGTAATATGTGCAAAAAATCTGTACTATTTGATTTGTTCAACAAATCAGCCAACTCCAGATTCTCTTTTAGGTATTTTATGTTTTAATTACATATTTACAAACTATTTGTGATAGTAACTATACTTAGCTACGAACGATGCATAATCACTGAAATTTCAGTAATATTTCAGAAATTTATCGAATAAATAAATAAATAAAGCAAATCAAAAAAGTAAATAATTGTATTTATTTTTGTATAAATTCTTTTAAAGAGGCTTAGTAAGTTGATAAAGTGCTATTTTTGTGCATTTCTAATCGTTTTAGCGTTGAAATAGCCTTATTTTTCCTTAAAAACGCATTAAAAAGCCCCAATAAGGCAGGTAATGGGTTTGGCGCCAAATTTGGCGACTTTTCTCACCTTGGCGATTTTTTTCGCTCTTTCTCATTGGCTGGTGAGATACGGAAATTTCTGGAACTTTCCACGCTTTTCTACGGGGGTATATAAGGCTGTTTTCTTCGCCAAGGCTAGTTCAGTTTAGTTCTCAGCCAGCTTCGCTAATGCTTGCATTGTTTTGAGTCTCTTTGAAAGAGACTTGCTTTATGTGTTATTGCTATACAGTTTGTACTGTGGATTTGCCATTTACAGCTGTTGTTTAAGCTGTGTTTACTGGTTGAATTGCAGCTGATACTTGGTTTATAGACCTGTATTTTTCTGGAACTTTCTGTGAATAAATTACTGAATTTTTGTACGCTTGGCCTTTCATTCTCGGACAACTCACGAACCCCCAAGTACGCAACAGTATTGTTTCTTGTTTTATGCGTTGAATTATGAAACAATAAAAAAACATATGATTTTAATTTCAATGAACGAATTTAAAAAAAAATAATAATCTGGCTTTAATTTACTGGCGAAAATGTAATATGTGCAAAAAATCTGTACTATTTGATTTGTTCAACAAATCAGCCAACTCCAGATTCTCTTTTAGGTATTTTATGTTTATTACATATTTACAAACTATTTGTGATAGTAACTATACTTAGCTACGAACGATGCATAATCACTGAAATTTCAGTAATATTTCAGAAATTTATCGAATAAATAAATAAATAAAGCAAATCGTTGAACATATTATTAAAAAAAAATACTTTGTTAATAAGAAACACAAAGTATTTATCTCATTATTGTCTAATTGTGAATGTTACCTAAGTTGAATTTTTTTACACTATACCTATTAAGAGTAAACAGAATTGCTTGAAATATACTCCTAATGCGTAAACGAAAGCTGAAAAAATTCCTTTATTTTCTAGTACACCTCATTATCGAGCCTTAACAATCTTACAAATAACAAATCTCCTTTTGTATTCGAAAAATAAAGTTCAGTATTTCAGAGTTAAGTATTAAAGTATTTTTAATGTTATGTAAAGCTAGCTAATCCCCTGACATCTGATTTTTTAAAACAAAGCCGCTTAAAAAATTGCATTTTTAAAATTACATATATGAAATCTACGTATAAATTGAGTGTTAAAATGTGTCGTAAAAATTTTAATAGAGAATTTTAATAATACATTTATTTTTGTATCATTAAAAAAGTATGAAATATGGTTGCATGATTAAGGCCAATTATCCGCGCTCAGATTTTGGATTTTGGCAAGGAGAAGGGGGGGGGGGGGAGACTAAAGTCAGTGTGTAGTGCCCTCCATGGTAGTCTTTCTAAGGGATCCAAGCCCCCATTCACAAGTATTTCTTATAAAACTACAGAAAACTTCAAATAGCTAAGTTGATATGTATGACCTGGAATTGAACCCGGCACTTCTCATATACTATCTTAGAGAGCAGAACTTTTCGCCACTGGTGGGGATGCGGAAAGATATTAAGACTATATTCAGCTTATTGAAAACACTGATTATTGAATATCATTGATACAATATTAAAATTGTTCTTCAAAATACTGTAACTTGTGTGTAATAGTATAAAATATAATGTAATAAGCAGTTAAAGCAACGGATCGTAAAATTTTTAAATTTACTCTTTTGTGTCCCGTTTGGTTAGTAAAAAATTCTGAAAAAAAAAAATCCTTCCCAGAATTTTTTTTTTTTCAGACTGTATATATAAAATTTAATTATATATAAATATAAAATATTTAATTACTTTTCGGTTACTTTTAAAGAAGATAAATGTTTTTAAGATACTAAGCAACGTATAACAATAAATAAATAAATAAATAAAAATAAAAATAATGAGAATGAATACTTAATTTTATAAGTAACAGTCTACTTAAATTACAGTCTACTTACATTTACTTAATTTTATTGAAAAGGAATAATTATATTTTATGCCTGAATTACTACAGGAATCATAAGTCAGTTTTAATTAACACCAGAAGTTTAAGCATGATTAATGGCAAAAATTTATTATACACTAAAATATTTCGAAAGATTTTATAAAAATCTGTGTAATACGAGGAAATATATTATTTTCCTTATCACTTTCTTCTTTATATATAAGAACAGAGTATTGATCTTAGGAAAGTTTTTGACATCCGATTTCCATTGTATTTACATGTCTTGAAATGCCTTGAACACGATTTTACACGACACATTTTTGTAAAATGTGTATGTGTCTGTCTGAATGTGTGGTAGCAATGTGTTTTGGTAACTGTATCTCACCAACCAGTGACCGTAATTTAATCTAACTTGATATAGAACTACTTTGACTTGAATTCGTGCTTTTTAGCTTTTGAAATATATCATCCAACAGGTAATATATTAAAAAAGCATCAGAGCATAGCATTATATAGCGCTTCTACACATCGATTTTCCCTATTTATAATATTCTAATTGAGCGATCAAAAGTGCTATCGGTAAAACATATTTTTTTTTTAACTATACAGACTCAGTTTTTGGTGCATATATTTGAACAATTGACGCTGCTAATTTGTAATTAATTTTCATTTGCGGAAATGCGGTATCTCAGCTTCTATGCTATGTAAATTTTTAAGCATTGTATATACACTCATGTTTTTGAAAATTGCAACACCAGGAAGGGATTACGCAAATCGAACCAAACTTACTTAAATCGATATTATACATATATGTATCTAGATTCTATTATATAAAGCATGTCGGTTAACATCATTTCTAAGCTCATTACCCGTTACTCTTTTATTTTTGCATCACACTGAATATTTAACTTGTGTAATTTGTAAAAGGAAATATGTGTAACTTAATTATACCGTATTTAGTGATAAATTTTGAGTTCTGTGTGAGGGGGAATTTTCCCGGAGGAATTTTTAGAAAAGACACCTGACAACTATTCCAAAAGTGGACATTTTAGAAAAATTTTCTGAATATTTGTTTTTATGTAAAGTTCTTAATTTTACAGGTAGTAACAGTTAACGGAGTTCGATATCTCTGTACAATTTCCGTATATGAAGGTATTACAAAATATGCTAAATGAAACTTTTTATTTATTTATTTATTTTTTCAAATATTTTTCAAAGAGCTTAAAATGCAGCAGTAGAAAACGCATTTTTTTTTTTTTTTTTTTTTCCAGCAGTGAAAAAATTTTTGATAATTCAAAAAAGTTGAAAAAAGTTCGAACTGATTGAAAATGTATTTATATATATATATATTTTAAAGTATTTTCTGTTTAATTAGAGTATTAAAATAATATTAATTTCTATCATTAACTGAAAATAAATTGCTGCAGAAAGATTTAATGGATTCAGTACCGTGTTTCTTTAGATAAAGTGTCTTAATTCATAAATTAACATTTTAATAATGTGTTTGTTTGATATTTTTATAAATACCGATTTATCCGGTCTGTCTTTCAGTTTTTTTTCTGTATATCTAATCAGTATTTTTAAATAAATGTAAATTTCTTCTCAAAATTATATCTTTCTTAACTGTTTGAATTTACACGATATTTATTTGGGGTTTTAATATAAGTTGCTCAATATTTTCAAAATTAATTGATGCAAAAGAATTTTTTTTTAAGGGAGCGCATGCGTAGTTAAAAATTATATAGTAAACATGAACATATGTCGCAAGTTATTTAACATTTTTTGCACTCTGATTGCAGTAGGCGGTGTTTAATGCTGTATGCCAAATTTTCTAAAAATATCTTTGCACTGGGTCTAATACCCTACATGTTAAAATTTAATAAGTGGATTTTTTTTTTTAACTTTTTTTTAAATTAAATAATCTGGTGTGTCACTCACACGACTTTCTCTTACACTGAAATTTAATACTATAAATACAGCTTGCAGATTAATAGGTAAGATAACGAGTACTGTTATGTAAACCTATGTTAAACAATTCATATTAGGCTTCTGAAGAGTTTTATATGATAATTAGTTCTGTGTTAGGGGGGCTACCGCCCCCCTCAACCCCCTGTTTCATCAATGCACCTACATTTATATATCATTTAATTCGGTTATTAAAAAATAATTCTCTTTTTAAAAAATAATTTATAAAAATTATTATAAAAAAAATTATCTTTTATGATAAGGCAGACGATTTCCATATTAGAGAAGTAGTATAGCACCAAATATCCAAAAAAATTCCATTTTATTCTCAATATTAAAAAAAAAAAAAAAAGAAAAGAAAAAGAAAAGAAAGAAATAAAAAGTACGATTTTTTTTTCTAAGGGTTTTTTTTTTTTTTTTTTCGTTAAAAAAAAAAAAAAAAAAAAAAAAAAAAAAAAAAAAAATCGATAACTTTAAATTATCGATGCTTTAAATTATCGCAGATCGATGGTTAAACCATTCGTTTTAAAGGTATTGCCGAGCTCTTTTGAAAGATACCCATCAGGAAAATTTACTCCCCTCGAGGGGGGACTTCCACCCCAGGGGGGGGGGGAGGCGAGGCTCCTACATACACAATTTTTTTTCCCAGTTAACTATCTCTATTACAAAAAATATATATTCATTTCATTTGGTTTAGTGCAGTCTATAGACGTTAAACTCTACTTTCCTGTAATTTCCCCCATAGACGCAATGAATTAGAATTTTCTTGATTGTCCCTGTACACGAACCATTTGCTTGATCTTAACGAAAAGCTTACTGTAGCGTCCCTATATGATACACATTTAGAATACCAAGTTTGAACTTCTGCCATAATTTGTTTTTGAGATATGCTGATAACAGGCAGACACACAGACATACAGACACACAGACACAGAGACATACAGACACACAGACACACAGACATACAGACATACACACAGACCATTTGCTAAAAACATGATTTTCGTATTCAGGGGACCTCAAAACTTGTAAATATAACAAAATCTCGCGTTCGAAAATTTGACCCAAAAACAATACTTTCTCTACCTTATGGGTAAGAGAAAGTAATAATAATAATAATAAATAAAATGAAAAGTTATATCTTCATGACTATATATGGTAGCCTCATAAAAATTTATATAGGTGAGAAGCAATTTCTCATAATAACATGCTGCAGCCGAAATGCATTTAAAGCATTATTTTTAGTGGGTGATCCATACATTTTTTCCCTTGTTTAATTTTTTATTGGCTTTTTTTTTTTTTTTTTTTTTTTTTTTTTTTCCTTTTTCTTCTGGACACAACTTTTGCAGAAATGTATGATGCATGACACTTTTTTCACGCTACCAATGTATGAAGATGATTCTTAAAGGACTTTTCTAGATATTTGACAAAACAGGTAAATTCGAAAGTGTCCAAATACTTATTGGTAGATAGTGTACTTACTATTGTTTCATAAAAATACTTAATAAGAGGCACTGTTTCATGCAATTATATGAATTTTAATGTATATCCAATGCTAGCAAAAATCACCCATAATTACAATTTGAATTGAATTAATTTGTATGAACACACATAATGTTGTTGTAACATACGAAATCTTTGATTCATGATTACTAAACGGTAATGAAATACCAAAAATGAAATAAAATTTCGTTTAATTTATTATACATTGGCTAAATTTTTCCTTAATTATCTTTTTGTGTAAAAAATATTTTGCATTTAAAATATTGTATGTATTTTAAATTCTTTAAAAAAAAACTTGTTTTAACACTTTTTTCATTTTTCATAATAACAGAAAAATTTTGAAGCAGTCTCCCAATATTAAAAAATAAAAAAAAATAAATAAAAAATATTTTATTTAAACTTTTAATTAGCTTGTAAACAAAATCTAAGAATAACTAAAAATTATACATTTTGAAAAAAAATTATGTAAATGTATGCAATAAACATGCTAGAATTTTATGTTTTGTAAAAGAAATGTAAGGACAAAGCCTTACATAATTTAAATATTTACTGTAATATCAAAAAGGAAGAAACGGTGCAATTAAAAATTTTTGCTTAAACCGTAATTAGGACAACGGTATTTGAGACAATATTA
This sequence comes from Salticus scenicus, assembly GCA_963930645.1. NCBI lineage: Eukaryota > Metazoa > Arthropoda > Arachnida > Araneae > Salticidae > Salticus > Salticus scenicus. The sequence goes on along the minus strand of OZ005649.1, from coordinate 115,178,786 downwards.
TTTTAGAAAATGCGTTCAGATTTTTATATTATTTCTTAGCTATTTTTAATTAGTTGACGGGCTTAAATTTTCTATTAACTCGTCAATTTCAGCTTAGTAAACTAAAATAAAAGTAATTCAAATTATCTTTAACACCTTAGAGTGAATATTTCGATCTTTCTTTTTAAAGTTCATAATATTTTGCATTTTTATTTTAAAAGTAATGCCAGTTATAATTACTGATAACGAAAACATCTCTAAGTATTAGTAAAAAAAAAGTTAATTTTTGTTAAAGCTTTTACTCGCTTGAATATTTCAAACATATGTTTAAGAGTTAAAAACGCGCTTATTTCAAAACCTATTTACATGAAATTACTTTTACAATTTTAAAGCATATTTTTTTTAATAAAAGAAATTTTTAAGTATCATTATATTGAAAATTTAATATATTTTTAAATATTCAAAGAAATCACGTTTCATGAAATATTAAGAATAGTTTGATCACTTTTAAACTGATATTTATCTATACGCATCACACTGATATCTAAAATTTTTCTCGTAAATTGCATAAACTCCTTACGCATTTCCTTAAAAGATTACTTTATTTTATATAATTTCATAAATCCATTTTTGTACTGAATTTTTAAACATTATTTATTTTCTCTTGAAGATGGCTTAATATTTAATATTCGATTATATTATTTAATATCGTACCTTCAAAATACATCTATAGACATACTTTTCCATGTTAAGAGCTATAAGTTACGCATGTCCTTAGATGTCTCAGATACAAACATAGCGAATATTTTAGGAACTTCGTAGAAATATTAAGAACATTTTATAAAATGTATGTTTAAATGCTTTCTAGTTAATTTGTAAATAACTAACTGCAAAAATAATTACACGATAAAAAAAACTTTTTATATACAAAAATAAAGATAAATAAAAAATAAAAATAAATAAATAAATACATTTTCTGTTGAATCATATAAACACTATCGAAGGCAGCGGGAACCCGGAGCAATTGGCTAAAAGCAATTTAAAAATGCATTTTCACCGTGTTCTCAACTATTCTAAAAGTTTCAAATGTCTCGCTAGTCGGGAAATTAATTAAATAAATTTTCTGTTGAATCATATAAACGCGGCTGATGGCAGTAGGGACCTGAAACAGTTGACTAAAAGTGTTAAAAAATGTATTGTCACCGTGTTCTGAGCTATCCTTAAAAGTTCAAATGTCTAGCTGTCTAGAAAGTTAGTTAAAAATCTATTGCAAGATTTTTACTGGACAAACAAACAAACAAACAAACGAAATCGAAGTTAATAAAAACATGGTAAAATGTAGAATGCTGGCACTATACCTTATGATCCTGTCATAAAATTTATATAAAACAAATAAAATTTTGGGTATTTGTTAGATTTTTGGTTAAAAGAAGTAATAATTTAATATATGCATAAATACAAATAAATAAACAATCCATTATTGCAATATGCGATATAAATGGAAAAATCTCACCACAAATTAACAATAACATCCGTCGTTTGTCTAGATTTTTTGCTGATGGTGATAAAGAAAGCTTCCATAATAATCCTTAACCTATAGGAATGTTGTTTATTTCTTAGAGAATGGCATTCAAAAAATCTTTACTTGTCTGGAAATCATTAGCAAATCTTTGCTTAACGCATATCCAAAGAAAATCATGGAATGCCCTTAACTTTGTGGTACGGAATTACTACGTCAAATCGCCAAATAGGAAAACCAAATAGGAATTTGAAAATTTTTGTAAGAACCCAACCATACCACGAAACGATGTGTACCCGTTGCAACATCCAAATGGTATACAGCAACTATTTTTCCTGTTATTTTAGAATAAGGAAAGTCTACAGTAACTTCAGTAGAGGTCATAATTTAGGGTTGCTCAAATCTGACGCCATCCTTAAATAAATAAACCAGTTTAGCAACATATGTGAAATGCATGCCGGACTCATCTGGTGCTTTTCATGGAAACGTCGTGGTTTTTTCTTCTACTGGAAGTTAAATTCATTAAAATATACTGTCATGAAAAATTTCACTTCATTGGACCCCAGGTGTCGAAGAAATAGTAAATCTCGGTAAATCATAGCAGGAATGGTGGTGCAGCTGGTTATTCTGTTTGCCTATAACAATATCTCTCATATTTTCAACCACCTGCATTTCAAACGTATTCCACCATTATTCAACAAACGGCCCGATGAGTATCATACCAATGAGTAGATATAATTCTGTTTGTCTCGTGTTGAACAAGTTAAAAAACGTCTTTCGAGAAGAGGCTGGCGACTCCCAACTCAAAACGCTACCAGTGGTTGTGCATCCACTTGAGAATTCTGATCTCATCCATTTGAGAATACATAACTTCTTGGATACAACTATATGATGACCAACCGTTGTTCCGCCCGCTGAGTTTTTATAATAGAAAAGTCTGAAATATACTAACGAAACAAACCACCACTCCATGGTATAGCGATTATCTGACCCCTTTTTATTCAGATATATACGCATGAACAACTCTTGTATGCATATTCAATCATTTTGGCCAATCCAATTTTATAAGAACAATACGCGTCACATATAGATAGCAACAAAAATCTTATTATCTTAAAAGATTTCGTACCAAACAGAAAATACTCAAAGTTGCCGCGTTTTGGCCACTAAATAATTGAAAACTTCATGTAGGAAAAATTTTATTCTGATTTCACGACTATATAATTAGTTCGATTTATATAACTACGCCGGCGTTCAATATAAAGCAACAACCTGTTTTCTGTTTTATTCCTTTGCGCATAACTTTTAAACAAATAGACATATGAACATAAACTTAGAACGACAAGTTCATTATTATATCATTATTATTATTATTATCATTATTTTTTTTTTAATACTAATGTTAGCTTATGTGATAATTTTTAAACTAATAATTCTACAACTTTCCTCGAAAGTAAAATTAAAAAAAAAAAAGGAAAATTTCAACAATTTTAGAAAAGAATATTTACTGAAAAATTATCATAAATTACAGATAAAAAAAAGATACGCATGCATCCATATATTAGATTAAAACCAGATTTTCCTTCTTGTATTCACTTTTCTGCTTTCCGTCCTTTTCCTTTTTTTTTTTTTTTTTCTCCCGCATATAGTAACTTTTAAAATTATACATACGAACGTGAAAATTGGATAAAATGTTCATTTTAAAATAATTTATAGACATTTTTATTATTATGGAGATTGTCTGGTTTATAAATAAGTAATTATACTTTTTTTTCAAAAAGTCCATTATAGAGGTAAAGTGAACACAAAATGAAAAATCGGGATATAGTTTATAATTTAAAGACATGCTCATCCTCATGTATCTATAATTCATGCTTAGCACTACTCTTCATTACTAGTATATTACCCTGTCAAAAATGACGGAATGTGAAATCAGTTAAGGTAGTGAATCAAAGAATGCTTTGCCAGCTTCGATGGACACTATATTTGAAGGGGACTAATGTGCAAAGTTGTACCTGACGGGACTAATGGGCAAGTTGCACCGAACGAACAAACTATTTCTTTTAACGAAAATACCTACTATTCCTGGACGATAGGTCTGATATAGCGTATCATATTATATATCGTATTTATCGTAATATAACTCAGTACTTATTTCGCTTCCTTCTTCGACTCGTTTTAATAAGTATTTTTTATATGCATGGGTAAATTTAATATTTTTTTAATTTTTCGCGTGAAAACATTATTTCATCTTATGCCCCCCCCCCCACACACAAAGAATATATATATATATATATATATAACAATAACTGGTAATTTTTTGGCAACAATCATAAATTTAAATGTCCAATTTTGAAATGATTTTCATATTTTAATTAATTCTAAAATATCTAATGAAACTTTACTTCGTTACAAATAAGGTACCAAATGAAAGGTACCATATTTGTAACGAAGTAACCTTAGGTACCTTATTTGCAACCTTATTTATTTTAACTAATTTGATAAATATGACGTTACAATCAACTGTTTGTTTATATCAGATAAGTACATTATCATGATTGCAAGAAAATGATGTAATAACTATTAGCCCATAATTTTTATGATTGAATTTTACATTACATTTTAATTTTATCCTCCATGCGGGTATTTTAGAACTACAGTGGTAGTTATAAACTTTCGTTGAAATCTTTTTACATATTGAGATAAAGGGAAAAATGTAAGCACAAAAAATGTTCAGTTTTGAAAGATCTTTCTAATGATGTAACATAAATGCAGATTAATTAAAATAAATAAAAAAATAACAAAAAATTAAAAAATAAAATACATAGCATTTCTAAGGGAAAAGAAAAAAAAATAAAAAATTCTACCAAAAGTCTATGTTTTGAAGCGGTCTAACTGGAAATGTTACTGACAGAAGATGGTCATCATTATTATTAATTATTATTATTATTATTATTATTATTTTTTTGAAAACTGTAGGAAATTAATTTTTTAATGCTCACTTTTGAATAAAATTGAATATTTATTATTTAAAAAATTATAACTTAAGCTAAAGTCATATAACATTCGATTAATGATATAATAAAGAACACGCCAACCGAGGTTTATGTTTATATGTTTATTTATTTAAAAGTTATGCGAAAAAGTAATAAACGAGAAAACAGGCTGTTGTATTAATTTTGAACACTATTATAGTTTTCATTTTTATAAATAGTTTCATTTTTAGCTTATCGAATTCTTTTTTATTTCCATGTAATGGAAGTACCATGTAATGGAGTTTTCAGCTGATTTACACGTTTTAAGGTCCCCTGAATCAAAAAGGGGTTTTTGGCAATTGGTCAGTGTGTGTGTGTGTGGAATTTTCTGGCGATCATATCTCCGAAACTTAAAAAATGATAAACGAAACTTTAGAATTGACACAGGTCTGGTGTACAGATGATTTTTTTCTTTTTTTTAACTACTAAGAACAGGATTCGACAAGGATTTATTTAACAAAACTGTATTAAGTGTACTTTTTTTTATATAGGAATTTTCGTTAGTGTTCGGAGAATTTTGTTACCGACTGTATATATATATAATATGTGTAATAGTTGGCAATGGAAGTCATGTGGTTGTTTCACACCAGATTTTTAAAAAATTTTTTTGTATTTGGAACAATCATTCTTCAATGTCTTGCGCAGTATGCTATGTATTATTTTGCATCAATAAAATATTTTCCTTGGCAAATACAAGATTAATTTTAGATTATTATACTTTATTTAATGTTTTCAAAAAGTATTAGTTTTAAAAAGTATACTTAACGCCTTTTCACCGTGACCGCAATTTTGAATTTCGATTTAAAGTGTGACGATTTTTCAAAGAAGAAATTAAAAATATACATGTATATTTAATCTTTTTTTTTTTTTTTTTTTTTCAGATTTGACTCTGTGTGAACTTTCGTTAAAGTTTTCCAACAAACTTGAAAAAACATTTAATATTATAATTCCTCTGTATGCCTGTCTGTTATCTATACAAACACTAAATTCTGTAAATGTAATTAGAATGTCTTAAAACTGTTAGGTGTCAATCAAGTTTAAAATGAAGTGTTCCTAATAGAAATTTATATAAGGTAAAGCTAGGAGAGATTGCGCACAAAGGGGATCGGCAGGAAAGAGTAGAGTGGGCGAGTTGCGATTTCAGGTGGTTGTACAACATCAGTATTGGAATGCCTACTTGAATGTATATGTTGATTGCTTCAAGAATCTAGGATATAACGTAATTATTTTGTTTCGTTTTAAAAAATAAATGCTTGAATTTTATAACCCTTCCTAGGAATTTCTTTAGAATGGTAGTAGTGCAAAATATATTTAAATTAAACAATTTCTTATAAGCTATTAACCTAGTCTAACTGTCTGAGCACCACGATTTTCTCTAAAAGTGAATAATTATTTCAAGAAAGACTGCGCAATATATCCTATCGAAATGGGAAAGTTTGGACTTTTGCTATTTAGGACAGAATGCGCATTGAATTTTATAAAACTCTTTACTAATAGAGATTTCACCGCTTATTGGAAATAGTGAGGTAATGAGGATGAGTTTCTTTAATGTTTGGAACTGTACTAGGAAATAACTTCGACAAACGACTGGACTAATTCAACCCATTCGAGACGGCGCATCTTTTTGGAGATTGTCCCCAGAATCTGAAAATTAACATTATTCGGGTAGTGTAAGATCGAGAAAATCCACACCTCTGGTGGGATTCACCTTTCAAATGCGAATGTTAGCCTATAAGAAATTTATCGCAAAGTATTTAAATGTTATTTTATATCTGTTTAAATTTGAAATATTTTCAGGTGTTATGCTCAAGTATTGTTCAGCTGTCAACAGCTTAAATAGATGCGATACAACTAAATGTAAGCAAGAAATATCACTCTACTGAAAAATTTTTAAGGACATCAATTTTCTGATTTTCAATAAAATGAAATACATAAACGTGAATGATTTTAAAGAAGATTTCAAACCAAGTGAAATTTAGGTTTTGTGTTTCGAACATTATTGTGGGGAAGATTTTGTGGGGGAAAAAATTAATATTAAGCGGTGGGTTGATTCTGGGCTTAAATGTTGGCAAAATAGCCATGAACCATGAAAGGTGTGCTACCTTTTCTTTTTTTTTTTTTTTTTTTTTTTTTTTGGCACAGAAATGCATTGCGCACACGATGAGAAATTCGACTCGACAGGTTAACTTTTTTTTTTTTTATGTAGTCTTTTTTTTTTTTTTTTTTTTCTGTTTCTTTAATATTTTTTCTTTAAATAAATTTTTGTAATTCTTTTTAAATTTATTTTATTTTTCTGATTTTTTAATTATTGAATTGAAATGTCCACTCCTAATACAAAAATGTTTGTTTACAAATACCTTCCAACAATGTCTTTGAAATTAAATTATTACTATTAAAAATTTAATTGTAGTTATAATTAAGCGCAATCTCTCCTACTCATTTGCGCAATCACTTCTACCTCCTACCCAAAATTAGTTGCCTTGGTGTTATTACAGCTGCTGTTTTAAACTGCAGCAGAACGACAAAATAATAATGAATATTTATAGAAGAACGTTCAATTCAAAACTATGCACCAGTAATTTAGCAATAAATTAATATTTGGATTTTTTAGCGTGTATTGTGAGTGTAGAATTGTTCGCAAACTCCAATATCTTTACCTTAAGTGGCACAAGTATTTTCTACATAGGCACATTTAAATAAATGCCAATATGTAACTTTCTGTTAGAGTATTTTATAAACATTTTAGTTTACATTTTAGTTACCTTTGTTCTGCCCATACATAATGAAATGAACATATGTTACTTATACGCACAACAAAATATATCTAAATAATAAGATAAAATTAGCCTTGAATCTTTGTTTACTTGACACAGAAAGATATTTAATTGTATTGGAAGATATAATAGACATTTAATTAAATTGCATTTTCACTTATATTCTGCAATTTTAACATTTTCGAAAGAAGTATAAAAGTTATATTGATTACAATTCGTCTGTTGTGCGTCGGTATATCCGTGATCTGACATTCGAAAATATTTTAGAATACATTGATATTGATATATGTGTCTTTCATTTTAAATGTGGTGTGAATCCATATTTAAAAAAAAAAGCATATTTTATTTAATTTTATTGCATTTAGTTATTGTTATTATATCTTTCATTATAAAATTTCAGAAATTCGATTATACTGAGAACAAATTCTGTGACTGACATCTAGAATCTAAATTGTGGCTCTAGAAAAAATAGTTCTATGTCATCCTTATAAATTCTAGTCCCCTTTGAAAGTGAGTTCTAGGAACACCTATAACAATTCTAGAGAAGTTGTCTATATTATCGAGGAGAAACCTATTTGAAAATATCTCCAAATAAAGGCGAACACAAGAGATGGGTTTGAGGAAGTATAATCTTGGTTTATGACCCTATTCTAGATAATCAAGCGAGAATTTCTCGCCATACTTAGAGTTTTTAGGATATTGTTTCACCATCTAGAAATGTGCAGACTAGAAATTCTCGACTATTTTGTCTATTCAGTTTATTGGCGTGCCTTATGCGCATAGCTCGGTAATCTATATTTCTAGTTAAGTGATTTACGAAATGACCACTAGTTCCTTTGCTGCAGCCACGAACGAGTAACCTTGGCGAGATGATGCAACTGACACGTAGCTGTGACGTCGGCATCCACTGCGTGCGCATACTTCTGTGTGGAATCTTGAAGCTGGCGCGCTGAGAAGAGAGACGACTGTTTTGATTTCGACGATGGTAGACGGTAACTTGGATGCAGATCTGTCGACGATTGAATTTCATTATTTTATGTTGACGAAAGTTATGCCGAACATTATATCATCTAGTGATATAGAGTGAACTGTTAAAGTAATCTAGTTGGACGGTAAACATCAGACGGGTGTTTTAAAATAAGTATAAGTACAAACTTCTGTTTTGACTACGATAAATTACGAGTGTGGCTCAGCTGCTTAAATATTGATTCTTTATACCATCTTATACAAATGTAATATAGTTATTTTTATTTAAATATTAAATAATTAATAGTAATTATGCATTAATTAATTTTTAACGCCCACATAAGTTCCCCACAACATATATATATATATATATAATATATAAAAGTAAAGTTATTAACTTTCTTAACTTGAAAATTCTTATAACTTTTATTTATATTAAGAAGTAAAAATAGATAATGCTCACTAAATGGCTGTTTTCTCTCCATACACATAAATTTGCAAAACGTTCGTCATTTGAAAAAAAAAGTAAAAAAATACAAAGAGATAATTTACTTTTGTGATGAACGACCCCTATGTCATTCATGTTTGTTTTTCAAGTTCTGAAATGAAAATAATATAAACACCGCAACATAGGATTATATTCAAGAATATATCGCGGTATATTAGAGGTATAGTTAAAAAAAATACATATATATCTTAAAAATATATTTCATAATTTTATACAGTATATAATATAACGAATTAGTTTTACATTTTTAGAATACACGAAATCCGTTTTTCAATAAAATAAAGTAAACTTTTTGCGTAATTCATTTGTTTAGAGGACCTCACAAAGTGGTTTATGTAAATTATGAAATATAAATGAAATTTATAAGTGTAAATTTTTAATTTTGCGAGGATTTTGTTTAGTTTTTATCACATTCCAAACATGTTTAAAATTTAGAAGTTTCAATTTAGACACATATGAAGGTATGTGTTAAATGTTTTTGTGTGTGTTTTATTTTTTTATTGCATAAATATAATTATATATATATATATATATATATATATATATATATATATATATATATATATATATATATATATATATATGTATATATATATATGTATATATTAAGTACTACATAGATTTAAAAAGCTTAATTTTAAACCTTCCTGACTTCAGACAATATAAAGTGTTACACAGGAGAAGTTTATTGATTAAATACCTTATGAAATAAAGCTCTAAAAATGCATCTTTTAAATGTTCTTTAATCAAAAATAAACAAATAATTAAATGAATAAAAATATGTTTTCAAGTGCCAATACGCTAATGTGCAAATGCATTTGTAAACTTTTTGTAATCTAGGTGAAACATTTATTACACTAAATATAATTATTATAAATATTTTAGATATTGGTCAAAAATTAAATTATTGCCTTTTATATATTATTTTATTTCTATTAATATCATATTTCATTTCTATTAATATCGAACATGCGAAATATAACATTATTCACTATTATATATTCATAAATTAATTGTCACTAATAAATGTATGCAAAAATAAAAAGTTTTACCTAATTATAAAGTTTACCTTAATAATAAAGTTTTCGTTTTAATACTTATTCAAAAATAATGCAGCGTTATTTAAATGCGTATTTTCCTTTTAAATATCCTTGAAGGAAAATATTTTGAAAAGTAAACCATATTCTAATTTTTAGTCAGAGAGAGAATTTAGGATATCTATAAAGAATAATTTTATATAAAAGAAGTTTATTGAATTAATTCATACGTTTATTTCTGAAAGTCTTTTCTATGTTTACTCTTACATATGAAATGATTCGAATAAGCCCGAAATAAATTTGAAGAATTTTAAACAGTCAACTATAAAATGGAAATCATATGCACACTAAATAATTAAAAATTTGCTTTGCACTTAAATTAACGACGTCTCTTAGTTTTATTCACATTTTTATAAACTAATACAAAAATACTTTCATATTCATTGTTTTTTTTTTTTATAAGTAAATGTAATATCATGAATATAATAAAAGCGTCAATTGGAAGAGGAAGATTACATAAAATAATTTTGTATATTATACTTATAGTATAAATTTTGAACAGAGGATATTTAGAAGAATATTTAGAATTTGTATTTTAATTAAAATATTTAATTCCTTAATTATCTTTTAGTGAATATTCTAGACTATAAAAATGATATAAAATATATTTGAAATGAAGCTACGTAACACTGCTCTGCAATTTTTTTTTTCGAGATCTGATACCATTCTTGCATATTCTTATTTAAAATGACCTCTTGAATCCGAATATGACCACCATTTTGCCCAATCACCCACCATTTTCTAGATACATCCCCTCCCTCATTTTTATCATTGTTTCGTAATTTTATACCTATCAATTTGATTTGGAGAGGAACGATGATTATTTTAACCGTTAAATTTCTTCTGACCTGAGGAGCAACAGAGGTAGAAAATTCTAAAACATGAACATTTGTAAAACTGAGTAAATTTGAGGGGATTTGTGCCCGAAAAATAAAAGAAAATCAATAAAAACAATCAGTTTTTGTTTATTTTTGTTTATTATTATTTTTAGCAATATTTCTCTTATTTTTTGCATATTCCAGCTTCCAGTTCGCCATTTTCTTACCAAAACACCCCAAATAATAAAAATTATTCAGTGATTTTTTTTTTCAAAATGTTGGTGAGTGGAGTAGTCTCAAAGCCCTCGCAAGAAAGTTTAGCTGATTCACTGTGTGGAGAATTAAACTTCTCCATGCTAATTTAACTTTAACTTGAATGCTGAAACTTGCTTAATTAATAAAGTTATGAAATAACACAAAGTCAGATTTAACAAAATGAATGAGCTTTATTAAGAGCTTAAATAAAAAGGGTGGGCGCTGGACTTTAACTACATAAAATATCTTTATAACTTTCAATGGGCAGCCTCTTTAAACATTTTTACCCTTACTTCATTAATCACAATTAATTTTAACTACTATATTTACTCCATTAACTCCCTTTAACTATTAAGGGCCAGCAATCTTTCGATTAGCAGGCGGATTCCCGGACTCTGCTATCTACTCGACTTATATCCAACTAGCTTTTACTCCAACTCACTCCGACTAACACCAACTCCAACTCACTCCGACTAACTCCCATCATCCTCTCTCCAACTGACCTCTAAAAGCAATCGTCCTTCTACTTTTATACTATTCGCTTTCCAAACTACTTTATGAAATTAACATATTACAATTTACAATTTTATCTTAGGATTGGAACTAACTCTATTACTTAAATCGAATCTTACAACCTTCGTATTCATGTGTTACGCATCAAGTGCGAGTTTTAATTGTAGCATTACTTTGCTATGCCTTACAGTTCCTCCCCCGAAAAAAAAAAATTACGTAAAAACCCCAACGGGTTTTTACCCGTGAAAATTTTAAAGTTATTGCAATACTATGCAAAGAAAAGTTAGCTGCAGTGACGTATTGCTAAAATTCAACTACATAATACTTTAGAAAAAGGAAAAAAAAGAGGGGGGAAACTTAAATTTACTTAGACTGCCCAAGAATAATTATTGCTTGTAAAATATAATAAGGAAAAAAAAAGTAAGAAGGCCGAGCTTAAAACTGCCCACTCAAGATAGATTTATGATAAAAATACTTTTTTTTAAGCTCATCTGAGATGGTTTACGGCAGAAACTCCATGCCCTAACTTAGTTTAAACTTATTTTAAGTCCAGCGTAATTACAGCGGGGAAATACATTCATCTTTCCGTAAAACAAATGGAAAGGAAAAAATTGTATGAATTAAAAAAAATGTAGTACAAATGGGATCGCCTAAACAGAACGTGCGATCAGTAAGCATTCAATATAGCTTGTGTAAAATGATTCTGTAAAGAAAGTCTTTATTTCAGTTGTTCATCAAAAAAATCAGTTTTTATCAGATTTTATCTTGAAAATGTCAATCCAGACTGCTGTTGGCTTCCAAAAAAAACATCTTTTACGTCAGAAAAGCAAAACTAGCTCCTAATTCAGAGATCCAAAGTCTTTGGCAAACGTCCAAAAATTACCGCCTCTAGCATCAAAAGTAACATTTGTAGAAATTAGCGTAGATTTTCAGACCCACGACTGGACGGAGAGTTTGAATCAGAGAACTTCTAAAATACAAAAGTCTTTTGAATGTATAAATCAAAATAAGGTACACTACACTTTTATATAGGTAAATGACATAATTTTAGACATAAGCAATATTTTAGCTAGCTATTTGCATAAGGGAAAAACAAAATGTTAGTGGGTTAATAAGTTTAGTCGTTAAACGCAAAATTTACATGCAAAAATAGCTTTAAAAAAAGAAGTCTTTTAACCCCAAGCGCATATATACATACATTGACTTTTAGTTAAAAATACAAAAGTGACAATAAGAAAATTCGTTTTTTACAACCTTTAGAAAGACATAGATAAGGATACCAAAATTTTCAAAACTGCAGTTCATGGCTTTGGAAAAAAAAAGATTAACGTACATACATATTTACATTACATTTACAAAACTATAGAGAAAAATGTTTATACACTTATAAAAGTTTATTTTATACAATTTACGACATTTAGAAAAATATATATAATGAATAGATAGATATACAAAGTTATTCAAAAAGGTTTTCAATACTCCGTTATTGGCTAAAAAATAGAAAAGTAGTAGTGTATATACATATTGATCATGTAAAAACTTAGAGAGAAAATTTATATACAAAAGGTAAGAAAATTTATCTTACGAATCGCTGCAGGTGATGTCTAAAACAGAAGGCATTTAAGTACATATATATATAGATCATTCAAAAAACTAAAGAGGGGGGGGGGAAGTTTATACAAAAGTTCAAAAAGGTTTTTTTACCAAAAACTGCTGGTGATGGCTTAGAAATAAAAAAAAGACATTAACATACATACATGCATATATTATATACAGAAAAAAAAATTATGACATGTAATCCAAAACATGAAATTTCGGTAGTTGAAAGTTCATGCAGCAAGTTTAAATTTAGATTTGTGATATTTTAAAAAGTTCATCTCTTTGAGATAATGAGTGAAAGTCCAGAAGAAAGTTCTACATGTCGAAAATTTTAGTACAGCACTGATAAACCCATACTTGAGAAAAACTAAAATACTGAACGATACGACCTGACAAATTGAGTCCTTGATATCAGCAAAAGAGATGCAGGTCAGACTGGCCTGTAGAGTTGCAGCGTTGGTGGCTTGCAGATTTAGGTGAGACGCTGCAGGATCGCTGGTGTCCTGGAGAGGGTTCGAACATGGTGCCTGGTCACTCTCAGGAGGGGGTTTCACACCCAGAGCCTTTTCACTGTTCGGAGGATGTTTGAAACTCTGAATCTGGTTCTTGTGGTGAGGGGGTTTCGGGCCCGTCACCTTATCACTGCCCATAGTTATCACAGAGGACTGCGTTCACTCCGTGCTTTTGAATTCAGGGCTGCTAGACTTTCTAGAGACTTCACCATAGGTTACATGGCCTTTTGAAATTACCTTTTTGAAAATAACATCTTTTTCGTTCACTTTAAGCGGCATGTCATTTTGACAATTTAAGTTCACGGTCTCATTAGAAATAATTGGCTCTGTCGGCTGTATAGATTCAAAACTGACCGCTAAAGGTGAGTTACAAGGATTAGCCGCATCCTTTAATGATTTGTCATTGTCGGTCCGCTTAACGGTTTCCGCAGCCACAGTAATTTTAATAGGATTTTCTTTTACAATTCCTGTCGCAACATGAGATAAGTTATCGGATTTAGTATCCGTAGCAAAATTCTGAATAACTGCCGTAAGTTGGTTTGTATCGTTGTTTAAGGGCGAAGTTTGCTCGTTTTCAGTCACTTTTATTTGACGTTTGTCACTAGAAATAACGGCTTCATCGCCAGTTTTAGGTCGGTTTAAATTATAGGAGCTTGCTTCCTGTGACTTACTAATTTCTTGTGGTTTTTCCACCGGGTTTATTACTGTTTCCCACTGACGTTCGTGAGGGGGGAGGGGGCGGTCATGTTGTAATCTTAGTTAATCATACGGAGTGGCAAAAAGACTGATAATCCGACATTTTAAGTCGTCATACGTTGGATTTGGGCCAAGCGAATGGCAGGCGATTAGTCTATGCCACTGTCGTGGTTTTCCTTGTAAGGAACATGCTAACCAGGCATAGTGTTTGGATCGATCGATGCTATGAACGCTAAAAAAATATTCAAGCTCCTCAAAGAATTGAAGCACACTCGTGGTGCCGTCAAAAAATAGTTGCTCGGGGGGGGGAGGGGGGATTCGAGCAAAATTGGGCGCCAATGTGGAGAATTAAACTTCTCCATGCTAATTTAACTTTAACTTGAATGCTGAAACTTGCTTAATTAATAAAGTTATGAAATAACACAAAGTCAGATTTAACAAAATGAATGAGCTTTATTAAGAGCTTAAATAAAAAGGGTGGGCGCTGGACTTTAACTACATAAAATATCTTTATAACTTTCAATGGGCAGCCTCCTTAAACATGTTTACCCTTACTTCATTAATCACAATTAATTTTAACTACTATATTTACTCCATTAACTCCCTTTAACTATTAAGGGCCAGCAATCTTTCGATTAGCAGGCGGATTCCCGGACTCTGCTATCTACTCGACTTATATCCAACTAGCTTTTACTCCAACTCACACCGACTAACACCAACTCCAACTCACTCCGACTAACTCCCATCATCCTCTCTCCAACTGACCTCTAAAAGCAATCGTCCTTCTACTTTTATACTATTCGCTTTCCAAACTACTTTATGAAATTAACATATTACAATTTACAATTTTATCTTAGGATTGGAACTAACTCTATTACTTAAATCGAATCTTACAACCTTCGTATTCATGTGTTACGCATCAAGTGCGAGTTTTAATTGTAGCATTATTTTGCTATGCCTTACAACTGTACAACGCATGCTTTCAATAACTCCCACGTTAAATGTGTTGGGCCGTAAAACAAGAACAGTAAAATATCCTCCTTTGACACCACCACACAAGATCGCCACCGTCGAGAAAAGCATAAAGTTCACTCTCCTATAGCAAAATATATAAAAGAGGTAGATAACGAATGACGACTACAATGATAAGAGCAATGTTCTTTAACACGTGTCAAAGCAGGAGATTTTACCGTTCATGTTTTACTGACCAAAACATTTTACGTGGGATTATTGAAAGCAAACGTCGTACAGTGAATCAGTCAAACTATCTTTCGAGGGCTTTAAGACTTTACGGTGGGTTATTGGCAAAATAGTGGTCACGTTCGGATTCAGGAGGTTATTTTACATAAATATATGCTGAAATGGTGTCAGAGGCAATTTTCATGCCGAACAATGTAATTAGCTTAATAAAAATAACTTTTTTTTTTTTTTTTTTTTTGAAACATGAAAATTTTAAATTTTAAATAGAATTATCCGTTATTAATTCTATTTCTATAAAAATATGTCTGGTTTTAGGTATTAATAGCCGTTTCATCAAATGTTACTTAGTCTGAGGTACAAACATATAAAAGAAATTATCTGAACACTACATTACTGTTCATTGATTTAAAATAAAAATATAATAAATCCCTTATTGTTTTGTTTGTCTCTAAGATAATTCGTATTGAAACTAATCTTTTTAATTTCCTTATATTTATAATTTTCGCGATATTTGTCCATTTTCCAATATTAGAATGTGTTTTCATTGGTTTGAAATCCCTGCATATTATAAACAAAAATTAATATATATATATATATATATATTTTTTTTTTTTTTTCAATTTTGTTAAAAAAAAAAAAAAAAAAAAAAAAAAAAATCTTTATATATCTATGATTATTCTTTTAAACATAAAAACAATCACTTACCTTTAAACGAAACCTCATAATCACATGCTACACCAGACATACTTGTCATTTATTATTTTTTACTTTGTGATTCCGAATATTAATTCCAGACAACACTAACTGGTAATTCCCAGACCTTCGCCATCATGGAAAGTGCACATGACGTCACACGCAGTCAAGTTATGGGTAGAGTAGCAAAACATTGGTATTTCCACCAATACAAGTTCAATTTTTGCCGCTCTAGAGTAGCAAAGATTGCCTGTCGGAGAGTTTGTTTGTAACTATGTCCTTTCCTTATTGTTCATAGCGTAGTTATGCTACGTAAAAGACACTCTCCCACTCTTATAAACTGTAATTTTTCTGGAATGTTTCACTTCGAGTAAAAAATCTTCACTAAAATATACGTTGCATAACAAATTCTTTTCTCTCAGGAGAATCCAAGTAAATTAATCATGTATTTCTCTAGGCATTCTACAATAGATTCAAACTTGAAGGTTTTGTATAATATTTTTTTATTCATCTGTATATTTCCTGTTATAATGATATAGTTTCAGTTTTTTTTAGAAAAGTTTTTGCCATTAAATGCATTGCCGTACATCATATTCAAATTTTTATGCATATTCGTTGTAAAATACGGTGAGCAGCAAATTTATTGAAGCACACATTCATATTTTATATATATATATATATATATATATATATATATTGTAGTTTTATTGTTAATTTTTATATTCATCTTATATTCTTATAATGAGCAAAAAGACTTAGGTCATGACTCAACAGATATTTACTTAACAAAACAGTATTAGATGCATATATTTTAAATACGAATTATTTCTAGAACTTCAGTAACTTTTCTGCAGACTGTAAAAATACACTTTTTACCAAATCACGTTCGTTTGAGACAATGAGGTTTAGCATGGGAGGAACCCTAAATGAAAAATCTAGCCATTTCTACAGAAACACCAAGTACAAATAGCCATGTTATACATATCGGATGACATTATAGCAGGGATCTCAGTAGATAGCACGTAGAAATTAGGAATTTTTTTATGACACTTGATGTTATTTGTATTTGGAATTAAAAATTAAATACAAAAATTATAAAAGCGTGAAAATTATTTTGCTTCAGAATGAATACATTTGATTCAATGTGCATTGGAGAGCAAAATATTTAAATTATGAATATTTGCCAATATCAATAAAAAGCAATAAATGAAACTGAAACATTACCCTTTTAATTTTAATATTTATATTTTAATCAAAGACTGCCCAAAACAGAACATACATATTCTCCATAGTTATAAATCCTAATCTATAACGTAAATTTAATTTGAAAAGTAACAAATAGATTTTTTTAAGCTTTATATTAAACATAGTTGATCAATTTCTAATTTATATAATTTTAGTTCATGAACATCTAATTTAATATTGGGAATTAGCCACTACATTAATCAATTAAACAAGCTATTAATTTTAATTAATACAGTAGAACTTGGATAATTCGAAGCTGAAGGGACCAGAGAATAATTCGAAATATCCAGAAATTCGAATTACATATACTATTTTGTCAAAAAGAAGAGATAAATTTAAAATATAAAACTCTATGATCAAAGATTTAACACATAAACTTTATATCTAAGAATACTGCATCATTAACCCCCTCCCATTAAATCAATATTTTTTTACGATCTTAATTATGCAACACTTTTTTAAAAAAGTCAGATATTTTTATTACTTCTTTAAATACAATCTTTGTGTCATAGCATATGACAACAACCCATCAATTGATACAAAAACAGAATCTTCTACATTAGACATGACTTTCAATTAAAAAAACCCTCGAAGTTCGTGTATCTTGACCATATCTTCTGATGCACTACACTGTAAAAAATATGTCCTTTTTGATGCCAGAAATTCTCTGCAATTTGAGAAAATATGTTCTAAGAACGTAACTTTTTCGTAAATTACGCGTATTTTCTCAAATGACAGAGAACTTATGGCAGTAAATAGGACATATTTTTTACAGTGTAGGTAGGAAATACTCTTGTATTTCCTTCTTTTGAAAGACTGTTAAAAAACATAATGCACTTTAACTGAGAAAAATCGTGGGAACAAATTTTACTGTAATATTTTAAAGGTGATCGTATGAAAAATTCGAATTATCCAAAATAGAATTCGAATTATCCATGATTTTTTAACATTATTTCAATACAAAATTCTAGGGTCCGACTAAAAAATTCAAATTATCCAGAATTTCGAATTAAACAAGTTCGAATTTTTAAAGTTTCACTGTAATAATTTTTTAATTATTTCTAAAGGAATCTTAAAAAATAGATTTATAGATATTGCATTAATTTTTAATTACGATTAATTTTACTTTTATAATTATTATCTATATTAAAAGTATCATACTTTTGTCTGTAAAATTTTCAGAATCAAAAACATTTGCGATATCTTTATTTTTCACACATCTTGAAAGCCAAAACGTGCTTCAGAAAAATTTCTCTGTCTGTGTGTGTCTGTCTTATGTGGGTCGTTGTGATTGTATGCCTGCAATGGTAATTTGTATGGGTAACACGGGAGAACAGATGGACGGATTTCAACGACACTTAGCAGGAATTTAGTTCTGTTTAAAACATATGTATAGTTCAAAACATATTATATGTATAGACATTTGCAAAGTTACCCATGTACTCCCCCGGTACTCCCGTGGGGTCAGAGGCCATAAATACATTTCTATACATTATTCGGTTCCAAATCTTGTTTGTAAAGAAATTGAACATGGGGAGTTCACAAAAAACCATTTTCTGAGATTTTGGAATATTCTATTTTTAAAGGGACAAGAAAAGAAAATCGATTTTCATGAGAAATTTCGAAGATTCCGGATTTTTAAGTAGAACTGTTCCAAAATTAGTACAAGGTTGTTAAAAACAGTCCTGAATCTCCTTTTAAATATTTCTAAAAATATGTTCTTTTTTTTTTTTTTTTTTTTTTTTTCTGTAATATTCGATTTTTGGGGAGGTTATGAGGGGTGAATATGACAGGCAATTTTAGAGCAAAATTTGTACTGGAAAATCCATGGCAGATGAGGTCACGAAACAACCTAAATACATTTTTTCTTAAGGGAGATTTAAATAATATATAATCTTCATCAACGGCATATTCTTCAATTCTATAATTGATCCAATCGATGCATACAATACTTAATTTTATAGCATGTATTTTATACAATAAAACAAAAATAACTTGTCATAAAACTAAAGTGTCCAGAGCTATTTTGCGAGATTCTAAAAAAAATCGTAAATCTGTTTACTTTTTAAAAGTGCTAACAATTATCTTACTAATAATTTTTATCTTTAGATAAATTATAATTTTAAATAACATTCCCTACATCGCTGTCGACATAATATTTGTCGCTCTCAATATGATACAATGAAACATCATATTCTAATTTCCATAATAAAGTAATGAATGTCGATTAACTTTATATCTCTCGAGTTTAATAAAGCCATACCGAATTTGGTTATCAAACGCATATTCAAATTAAGCAGTTAAATCGTAGCGAATATAGTATGCTTAATTTATTATATTATTAATTTAGTGAAATGCAGATATTCCGTTTAACATAAAATTATTCTTTAAAATGAATTAAACAAAAGGTTATATGTAAAAAATTTTTTTAAGATATTTGCTGATCTATACTTATATTACTATGAGTGTGACATTGAGTGTACTAACTTTAAATTACTACGATACATAGATGATATAATTATATATTATATCTGGATAAACATCACACCAATCTAGACTTACCTGTTAATTATCCTGAAAATCTGTCTCTTAGTAGTACTGATTTGGAATCTGGTGTTATTAGTTTCTTAGATTTAAAAATTATTCTTAATAGTAATAGCCAATTAGAATTCGACTTATATAAGAAAAAGAAAGATTTCCCCTTTAATGTAAATCTTTTTACTAATTTTAAAACGTGTTTACATAAATCTGTTTTTGTCAATATTCTTCTTAATTTTAATCTATGGATCAAATATTTAGTGTCTGATAAACATCAAAAACTACAATTTCGTTTCTTTAAAAATTTAGCATTAATTAATGGCTATCCCAAACACTTAATTATTTTTTTTTCTAAATATATATATATTTATTTATTTATTTTATTTTATTTTCATCATAGTTTTTATTCCAATTTAAATTTAGGTCTAAAAAATTTGGTATTATTTTATGGTTAGTATGTATCTACATTAACTTTCAAACTTTGTGGCAATTTACAATCGTAGATAGCAGCACTATTCAATCATCCACATTGGTTATCTGAATCCTAAGGAAATAAAAAGTTTTTGTCTTCATTTACTTTGTTCCATGCTTCCTGGCAATTTTGTACAGACATTTTATGTATTTTATTTCTCTTTTTCTTTTATTA
The DNA here is from genome assembly GCA_963930645.1 of Salticus scenicus. Lineage (NCBI taxonomy): Eukaryota > Metazoa > Arthropoda > Arachnida > Araneae > Salticidae > Salticus > Salticus scenicus. Next base: position 115,158,193 of record OZ005649.1, on the reverse strand, counting down.
TCTATTCATTTTATTATTTATTCATTTTCTTTTCTTTTATTTTATTTTTCCATTATTTTCATCTCATTACTGTAGATGGCAGCACTATTCATGTTACAAAAATTATGAATAATAAGCTGATTCCTTATTTGGACTTGAATCCTTATCTGAATCCTTATTCTTCCTGAATACCTCTGTGAATCCTTTATTTTACTCCATGTTCACTGCAATTTTGAACTGATTAACTGTGTGTTTAACTGATATCTGGTGGTAAATTTTTACAAGTGTATCGTTTATTCTAACTTTGAGTTGCGTACTTTTCAATTATAATTTTTTAAGTAATTTTGTATTTTTATTTTAATCTACAATTTTAAATGGTTTTGGATTATCATTTTTAGGTAATAGTTTTATTTTGATCTTCATTTTTTTCTGGTTTTACTATGGGTGTTTCGGGCCACTGAACAAAGAAATTCTTAGCTTTTGCTTTCTTTGTGACAGAAAATCATCCATTTTTTAGCATATTTGCATTCTACCAGGCCCTTGAAAACTTTAGAATACAAATAATGCTTTTTTCTCATTCCAATTTCCAATAATTCATTTCGACTTTTCTTTAATTCTTTTTTGATTTGATTTGGGTAGTCTTCGCTTATGATCCGAATAATTGTTTTAATACTGAAGTTAAATCCTCTTTAAATTAAAAACGTTTTGCACTGATCATATTATATATATATATATATATATATATATATATATATATATATATATATAAGGTCATTGTGCCTAAATGCGACGTGATTTTTGGTAAGTTTATCGCATTTAGGAAACTTATGATATTTTAGTAAACAAATAATTATGAAAAGAAAGAAAAAATGGTTGAATATTATACTCATAGTTCTAAACTAGTGTTTTGTGTCATTTTTTTTCAAGAAATTAAAAAAATATCAATAATTTATGAAAATATATACCAGCGTCGCATTTAGGAAATTTTTGTCACATTTAAGGTACTATATCCTAAATGCGATGTTCACACTCCCTAAATGCGATAATGCATTTAATGCATGGGAGCTACTTTAATGTTATTAACACTTTCCAAAGAAGGTTGAAAACTGTTATTAACACTTTCCAACAAGGTTGAAAAGTGTTTATGTCTTCAGTTTGTCTGTCTGTCTGTCCGTCTGTCTGTCTGTCCGTCCGTCTGTCTGTCCGCGCTCTAACTCCCGTAAATATTTATGGAATTTCTTGAAACTGATATATGTTATTCAAGATTACTATTGGACGTTCCCTATTGAAAATGGAGTTCATACCTCTACTAGTTTGTGTACAGGGATACCCGAAATTATTTCAAAGCATTGTGTTCTATGAGAGGTATTTCTACAAACCATATTTTCTTACCTTTACTGTAGACATATCTTAATGAAATTGAAATATGTTATTAAAGTTTACTATAGGATGTTTTCTGTATAAAATGGAGGAAATATCACCATCGGTTTATGTACAGGGACACTCAAAAGTATTCCAAAGCATCGCGTTCTATGAGAGATATTTCTATAAATCAAATTTTAATAACTTTACTTTCCACGAAGTTTTTGGAAATTTAAATATGGTATTTATATGCACAAAATAATGCTTTGCACAGAATATAGCATGATTAGCATTAGATTTACAGGGTGGCACAAAAATATCCAGTTACATTTACAGCTATTAAAAAAAATGGCTAGAATTGTACTTTCGTTTACGTTAAGCGTTTTTAACACATTCTAACATTTTTTAAGGGTGAATATGATACCTCTACTGGTTTGTGTACAGGGACACCCGAAAGTATTTCAAAGCATTGTGTTCTATGAGAGGTATTTCTATAAACCATATTTTCATACCTTTACTGTAGACATATTTTAATGAAATTGAAATATGTTATTCAAGATCACTATCGGGCGTACCCTATTGAAAATGGAGTTTATACCTCTACTGGTTTGTGCATAGAACACCCAAAAGCATTCGAAAGCATTGTGTTCTATGAGAGGTATTTCTATAAACCATATTTTCATACCTTTACTGTAGACATATCTTAATGAAATTGAAATATGTTATTCAAATTCCCTATTGGATGTTTCCTGTATAAATGGCTAGAATTGTACTTTCGTTTACGTTAAGCGTTTTTAACACATTCTAACGTTTTTTAAGGGTGAATATGATTTCAGTTTTGTGTATCTGCCTGTCCGCCTGTTTGTCTGCCTGTCTGTCTGTCCGAGCTCTAAATCTCATAAATATTTATGGAATTTCTTCAAAGTGATATATGTTATTCAAGTTCACTATCGGATGTTCCCTATTTAAAATGGAGTTTACACCTATACTGGTTTGTGTACACGGACACCCGGAAGCATTTCAAAGCATTGTGTTCTATGAGAGGTATTTCTATTGGTTTTACTGTAGACATATCTCAATTAAATTGAAATATGTTATTCAAGTTCGCTACTGGATGTTTCTTGTATAAAATGGCGGAAATACCACCACCGATTTATGTACAGGGACAGTTAAAAATATTCCAAAGCATTGCGTTCTATGAGAGATATTTCTATAAATCAAATTTTAATAACTTTACTTTCCACGAAGTTTTAGGAAATTGAAATATGTTATTTATATGCAGAAAAAAATGCTTTGCATAGAATATAGCAAGATTAGCATTAGGTTCACAGGGTGACACAAAAATATCCATTTATATTAAGAGCTACTGATAAAACAATTCTAGAATTGCACTTTCGTTTACATTAAGCGTTTTTAACACTTTCTAACATTTTTAAGTGCGAATATGATTTCAGTTTGTGTATCTGTCCATCTGTCTGTCCGTCTGTCTGCCCGCGCTGTAACTCCTGTAAATATTTATGGAATTTCTCGAAACTGATATATTTTATTGATGTTTACTATCGGATGTTCCATGTTGAAAATGGAGTGAATATCTCTTCTGGTTTGTGTACAGGGACACCCAAAAGCATTCGAAAGCATTGTGTTTTATGAGTGTTATTTTTATAAACATTATCCCTATAGAATGTTCCCCATTCAAAACGACATTAATAGGTCCTGTACAACTAGTTTGTTTACAGAGACAAAAAAAAAAAAAAAAAAAAAAAAAAAAAAAGGCAATGCATTACGGTTTAGGACAGAATTTTTTGAAAGTTAAGTTTTTCTACTGCAAAAATCATAAAAATATTGAAATGTATTGTTAATATTCTAAAATAATGTTTTGTATAGAATATGGTATGATTAACTTTCTGATTTAAAGGGCTACACTAAAATATTCAGAGAGATCAAAAGCTGTAATTATAATTTAATGGCTGAATTTTATTTTGCGTTAAGCCTTTTTAACTCTTTCCAAAATGCCTAAGAGTAATTTTAAAATCAATTAGTCTATCTGTATATTTTTCAGTCCTTCTGTCTGTTGTGTGATAACGTTGTAAAGTTTGCGTTGACGCAAACTCCATCTTAACTTAATTATATCAGTAAATGGATAAGTAAGAGAACACAAGACTTGAATTAACAATAACTAAAGTTTATTTGAGCAGATTAATGGGGAGGGTGGCCTGGCAATTAAACTAGCTCAGTCAGTGTATTACTCAATCAAAATATATATATCAACAATTAAATTAGATTATCTTAAATATCTCACCCCAGCAAGCAATTGAAGGTGTAGCGACGGTTGCACTCGTAACTCCACTGCTGCGACTTCACTTTCGATCAGATGATTCCCTACAGATCGAAATTCACTTTCACGAGCGCTAGCAAATACTCGTACTAACACTCATCATGACTTATTCCTCACTCCTCTAAATTTCTACTACTCAATATTCGCCAAAGTAAGACTTTCAACAATCCACTATAATACTCCGATATCCACACTATAATATGCTCCGACATCCACTATAATATCCTCCAACATCCACTATAATATTCTCCAACATCCACCTATAATATCCTCCAACATCCACTCCCATCTACTAAAACCATCGCCATTTTATACTTCTTCCTACATCCTCCTTCATTTCAATCCGTCCTTTTAAAATCACTTCTAATTTATCTAACATTCAAAATCTAAGTCTTTCATTGCAGCACCCTGCCGACACAAAGCTAACTCGACCTCAACTTTCGCCGAGTCACTGGCGACGAAGCGATTTTAACCGTCCCCACTTTCTACTTTGCTGGATCCAGCTTAATTAAAACAACTGTGGTGACGTTCTGACGTCTCAACCTCACAACGTAGGCAAAGAATATTAAAAGTTATTCGGTACAACAATTACGTACAGTTGGAAGTTGTTACTAATCAATGGGTACTGCATGATTTTTCTTTCTTGTTTAAGTCTTAACGTGTTTTCAATTTCTGTATCTATGTGTCCGAATCTCCGTTTGTCTATCTGTCCGTGTACCGCACTTAGCGTCCGGAAATATTTTCTGAATTTAAAAAAAAATATATATGTTGTTCATATTCACTATTGAATGTTCCCAAATAAAAAGGGCATTAATAGGTACTGTACAGCATGTTTATGTACAGGAACGCGCAAAAAATGCCAATGCGTTGCATTTTAGGACATACATTTTTATAATTTACATTTAAAGAACTTTCATATTGTACTTTCAACTGTAAAATCATAAAGAAATTGGCATTTATTGTTAATTTGCTAAAATAATTTTTTTGTATAAAATATGATTTTGTTAACCTTCAAATTTACAGGGCTACACTGAAATTTTCAGATAGATTAAGGGCTGGAATTACAATCGAAGGGCGACGGTTTCTTTGTGTTAAGCATTTTTAACACTTTCAAACAGTGTTTAAGAATGATTAGGAATTCAATTAGTCTGTCTGTATGCCTTTCAGAACTACTGTTTGTTTGTTGTGTGATAACGTAGGTACAGAACTTTCAAAGTTATAAGATACAACAATTACGTGCAGTTGGAAAGTGTTAATAATCATTGCGTAATGCATGATTTTTCGTTCTTTTTTTATAGTTTATAAAATACTTAATACCACATAACTATTTTAAGATAAAATGTTGTGTAACTCTATGTAGAACTCTGCCTTTAACAGTGTGTGTAACTCTTCCTTTTTATTAACAGTGTGTGGAACTTTGTGTCTAAATCTGCTGTTTGTTAACAGTGTGTAACTCTTCTTTTTTTAAACAGTGTGTGTGTAATTCTGTGTGTATTGCTGAACTTTTCTAACAGTGTACGTAACGCTATGTGAATCTGTCACTGTGTGTGCAACCCTGTATACAATTAACAGTGTGTGTGTAGCTCTTCTTTCTTATTAACAGTGTGTGTAACTCCATATGTAATTTTGTTTTTTATTAACAGTTTTTTTTTTAACACTGTGTGTGTAACACTGTGTGTATCGCTGATTTTTAGAAAACAACGTGTGTAATTTCACTTATGTGTAACTAACAGTGTGTGTAACCCTGTACGTAATTAAAAGTGTGTGTGCAACTCTGCCTTCTTATTAACTCTGTGTGTGTAACTCTGTGTGTAACTCTTTATTAACAGCGCCTTTTTATTAACAGTGCATGTAACTCTGTGTATAATCCTGCCTTTTTATTAGCAGTGTGTGTAATTCAATGTTCAATTCTTTTCTTTTTCTTTTTTTTTTTTTTAACAATGTGTGTAACTTTGCGTGTATCACTGATTTTTTGCTGTGTATAATTCCGCCGTTTTATTAACAGTGTGTGTAACTCCGTATGTAAATCTCTTCTTTTTTTTTTTTTTTTTTTTTTTTGACAATGTGTGTAACCCTGTGTGTACCGCTAATTTTTTGCTACAGTGTGTGTGTAACTCTGCATTTTTATTAACAGTTTGTGTGTAATTGTGTATGTAACTCTGCATTTTTATTAACAGTTTGTGTGTAATTGTGTGTGTAACTTTGCCTTTTTATAACAGAGTGTGTAACTCCGTGTTTAACTCTTCTTTTCTGAGTAGTGTATGTGTAACTCTGATTCCATGAATATTTACGGGAGATAGAGCACGGACAGACAGACAGACAAACCTAAGTCATTAACACTTTTCAACTTTATTGGAAAGTGTTAAAAACATTTAGAAAGTGATAAAAATGCTTATTGTAAACGAAAATGCAATTCAAGCAATTTTCCAACAATACCTCTTAATGTATCTGAATATTTTTGTGTGGCCCTGTAAATATAATGCTAATAATATTGTATTTTATGGAAGGCATTCTTTTGTGCATATGAATAATATATATATATATATATATATATTTACGACTTGTGCAAAGTAAAATCATTAAAATTTGGTGCTTAGAAATACCTTCCATAGAACGCAATGCTTTTAAATACTTTCGGATGTCCCTGTATACAAACCAGAGATGGTATTTACTTCAATTTACATGGGGAATATCCGGAACTGGACTTAAATGATATATTTCAATTTCAATTTCATTAAAATTTGTTTAAAGTAAACGTATCAAAATACGGTTTATAGAAATATCTATCATGGAACACAGTGCTTTGGAAATTTTTGGGTGTTCCTGTAGACAAATCAGAAGAGGAATTCCCTCCATTTTCAATAGGGAACATCCGATAGTGAACTTGAATACGATATATCACCTTCAAGAAATTCCATGAAAATTTACAGGAGTTCGACTGCGGACAGACAGACAAACCGAAGTCATTGACACTTTTCAACCTTGCTGGAAAGTGTTAAAAAAAGAACGAAAAATTATGCAGTACGCACTGGTTATTAATACTCTCCAATTGTACGTGCTTGTTGTATCGTATGACTTTCAATTTTCTTTGCCTGCATTATCAAACAAAGGAGAGAAGCACAGAAAAATATACAGATTGACTAATTCAATTTAAAACCGCTCTCAGACATCGTTGAAGAACGTTAAAAAGGCTTAATGTAAAAGAAAATCCAGCCGTTAGATTATAATTGCTTTCCTTAATGTATTTGAATATTTTAGTGTAGCCCTGTAAATCTGAAGGTGGATCATATCATATTCTATACAAAACATTATTTTAGAATATTAAAATACATTTCAATTTATTTATAATTTTTACAGTAGAAAGTTATTTAGATGTGATTTATAAAAATGTCTGTCCTAAAACGCAAAGCATTGGAAGTTCCCTGTACACAAACACGTTGTGTAGGACATATTTATGGCATTTTAAATAGGAAACATTCCATAGTGAACTTTAATAACATATATAATTTTTTCAAAATTCTGAAAATATTTAAGAACTCTCGGGACGAGAGCCAGATAGAAAGACAGACAATCGGACAGAAAGATAACCAAATTAAAATCATATTCGCGCTTAAAAATTGTTAGAAAGTGTTAAAAATGCTTATTGTAAAAGAAAATGCAATTACAGCAAATTTTTATTAATAGCTCATAATGTAACTTAATATTTTTATGTGGCCCTGTAAGATTAATACTAATCATACTGTATTTATAAAAAGCATTCCTTTTAGCATATGAATAACATTTTTCAATTTCATTAAGATTTGTGCAAAGTAAAGTTAATAAAATTTGGTTTGCAGAAATACCTCTCATACAACGCAACACTTGTAAGTCTCCCTGTACACAAAACAGTGGTAATATTTTCTCCATTTCACATAGGAAACATCCGATAGCGAACTTGAATAACATATTTCAATTTCATTAAGATTTGTGTAAAGTAACGGTATTAAAATATGGTTTATAGAAATGCCTCTCATAGAAAAAAAAAAAATAGTTTGCAGTACTTTCCGATGCCCCTGTACACAAACCAGTAGAAGTATTCACTCCATTTTTAATAGGGGACATCCGATAGTGAACTTGAAAAACATATATTAGTTTCAAGATATTCCATAAATATTTACCGGAGTTAGAGCGCCGAAAGACAGACAGATGGGCTGACAAACAGATACACAGATACACAAATTGAAATTATATTCACACTTAAAAATTGTTAAAAAATGTTAAAAACGCTTAATGTAAACGAAAGTGCAATTCCAGCAAACTTGTCTTAATAGCTCTTTATGTATCTGAATATTTTTTTGTTGCTCTGTAAAACTAATACTAAACATACTATATTCTATAGAAAGCAGTCTTTTGTGCATATGAATAAGACATTTCAGTTTCATTAAGCTTTGTGAAAAGTAAAGTTATCAAAATTTGGTTTATAGAAATACTTCTCATATAACGCAATGCTTTGGTATGCTTTCAAGTGTCTCTGTGCCCAAACCAGTGGTGGTATTTACTCCATTTAATATATAAAATATCCGATAGTGAACTTGAATGACATTTCTTAATTTCATTAAGGTTTGTGTACAGTAAAGGTATTAAAATATGGTTTATAGAAATATCTCTCATAGAACACAATGCTTTGTAAAAGGTTTGGGTGCCTCTGTACACAAACCAGTAGAGATATTAACTCCTTTTTCAATAGGTAACATCCGATAGTGAACTTAAATAACATATATCAGTTTCAAGAAATTACATAAATATTTACTGGAGCTAGACCGCGGACAGACGAACAGACAGATACTTAAATTGAAATTATATTCACAGATGAAAATTGTTAGACAATGTTAAAAACGCTTAATGTAAACGAAATTGAAATTATAGCAAATTTTTGTGAACAGCTCTTAATGTAACTGAATATTTTTGTGTGGCCCTGTAAATCTAATGCTAATCATGCTATATTCTATGCAAAGCATTTTTTTTGTGCATATGAATAACATATTTCGATTTCATTAAACTTTGTGGAAAGTAAAGTTATTAAAATTTGGTTTATAGAAATACCTCTCATAGAACGCAATGCTTTGGAGTACTTTCGAGTGTCCCTGTGTACAAACTAGTGGTGGTATTTATTCCATTTTATATATGAAACATCCGATAGTGAACTTGAATAACATGATTAAATTTCACTAAGATTTGTATGCAGTTAAGGTATTAAATATGGTTTACAGCAATACCTCTCATAGAACACAGTGCTTTGGAATACTTTCGGGTGTCCCTACAGGAATTAGAGCGCGGACAGACAGACAGACAGACGGACAGATGGACAGACAAGCCTAAGTCACTTTTAAACCTTGTTGGAAAGTGTTAAAAAGGAAAAAATGCTTAAACTTCCCTTAATATATCAACTGTAAAAATTGCCGCATTTAAGGGATAAAATTTGTCGCATTTAGGAAAATGGTGTAAACAGACCCTTAAATGCGATAAAAATTTTAAACCCCTCTTTTTAAAAAAATGTAGTATTTTTTTTTATTTTCTTCTGGTAGGTATAAAGGGTATTCAAGCACATGACGTAACAGTGGTTGTTTGACCTTGAAAAATAAAAGGATAAAGTTACAGTTACTATTTCAAGATTTTTCATCGCAATTAGGAAAAGACATCGGAAAGGCATAATGGACAATGTTTACTGCAAAAGAAAATTCTACTAGAAAAAACCTTTAAAATTTAATGAAAAGTTTCGCGAACCGTTCTTGAAATGTGTATGTTCCATTATGATTCATAAGTATGCGATTTATGCATTTAGATTTTCAGTAGAAGCACTTTGTCGCATTTATGGGTTATCGCATTTAGGCACAATGACCTTATATATATATATATATATATATATGCGTGCATATACTTTAAATAGGATTATTTAAGCTTACTTTATCCTTAATTTTTTAACGAAGTAAACGTTTTTGTCTAATTTATTTACTTTATTTTAACCATATCATGGTAGATAAAATATTGGTTTTGAAACAAAAGTCAAGATTTTTACGGATGGTCTGTATATGTGTGCATCTGTTATAAGCTTATCTGAAGAACAAATATAGCAGGAAACTCAAATTCTGTTTTTTTTTTTTTTTTTTTTTTTTTTTTAATATTCATCGTATATACATGATACACTAAACTTTTCGTTGCAATCAAACGAACGGTTTGTGTACAGGGACATTCAAGAGAATTCAAATTCTTTACGTTTATAAGCTAAATTTCTGATAGGTAAAATTTAACACTTTTACACTATACTAAGCACAATAAAATTAACATATATTTTTATATACATAACAGTTTCTTTAATAAATGATATTTACATGCTTTTCATTTTGCACTAAATGTTAGCATACAACGTAGGGTAGGTGCTCCAGTGATTGGCATGCTCCAGTAATTGACATCTATCCGGAAATAATTAATAAATAAGAAAAATAATAAAATCATATATTTTACACATAAGAATTTTAACATTTTATTTCAAACACTCGAGCATACGGTGCTAAAAACTGGTAAAACGAATAACTAGCAGTGTCAAACACTGGAACATAGGGTGCAAATTACTAATAAAAGGAACAAGAAAGGAAAATCATGCAGTACACATTGATTAGCAACACTTTCCAACTGTACACAATTGTTGTATCGAATAACTATTAATGTTCTTTGCCTACGTTATCGCACAACAGACAGAAGGACTGAAAAACGTACAGATAGACTAATTGATTTTAAAATTCTCTTAGGCATTTTGGAAAGTGTTAAAAAGGCTTAACGCAAAAGAAAATGCAGCCGTTAGATTATAATTACAGCTTTTAAAATCCCTGAATATTTTACTGTAGCCCTGTAAATCTGAAAGTTAATCATATCATATTCTATACAAAACAATATTTTAGAATATTAATAATACGTGTCAATGTTCTTAAGATTTTTGTAGTAGAAAGTTTTTTAAATATAACTTTTAAAAAATTCTGTCCTAAAACGTAATACATTGTTTTTTTTTTTTGTTTTTTTTTTTTTTTTGATGTTGTTGTTGTCCCTGTAAACAAACTAGTTGTACAGGACCTATTAATGAGATTTTAAATAGGGAACATTCCAAAGGGAACTTGAGTGTATCATTTTTAAAAAATTCTCAAAATATTCACGGATGATAGGAGCCGGAGACAAACATATGGAAAGGTAGACAATCGGACAGACAGATGCACAAATTGAAATCATATTCCCACTAAAATTATAAGAAAGTGTTAAAACGCTCATGTAAACAAAAGTGCAATTCCAGCAAATTTTTATTAATACCTTATAATGTAACTGATAATTTTTGTGTGGCCCTGTAAATCTAATGCTAGCCATACTATATTACATAGGAGGCACACTATTGTGTGCATACGAATAATATATTTCAATTGCATTAAGTTTTGTGGAAAATAAAATTATTAAAATTTGGTTTATAAAAATAACTTTCATACAACACAATGCTTTGGTGTACTTTCAAGTGCCCCTGTACACAAACCAGTTAGAAATTTACTCTATTTTACATAGGAAACATCCGATAGGGAATTGAATAACATATTAAAATTTCATTAAAGTTTCTATACATTAAAGGTAATAAAATATGATTTATAGAAACTCCTCTCATAGAACACAATGCTTTCGAATAATTTTGGGTGTCCCTGTACACAAACCTGAAGAGGTACCCATTCCATTTTCAATAGGGAACATCCGATAGTGAACTTCAATAAAATATATCGGTTTAAAGTAATTCCATAAATATTTACGGGAATTAGAGCGCAGAAAAATAGACAGAGAGACAGACAAACGGACAGAAGAATAGTCAGACATATACACAAATTGAAATTTTATTCACACTAAAAAAATTATAGAAAGTGTCAAAAACGCTTAATGTAAACGATAGTACAATTCTAGCAATTTTTTTATTATTAGCTCTGAATATAACCGAATATTTTTGTGTCCCCTGTAAATCTAATGGTAACCATGCTATATTCTATGCAAAGCATTCTTTTGTGCATAAAAATAACGTATTTCAATTTCCTAAAACTTCGTGGAAAGTAAAGTTATTAAAATTTGATTTATAGAAATATCTCATAAATAACGCAATGCTTTGGAGTACATTTGAGTGTCCCTGTACATAAAGTAGTGGTGGTATGTAATTTATTTTATATAGGAAACATCCAATAGTGAACTTGAATAACATATTTCAATTTCATGAAGATATTGTACAGCAATGGTATGAAAATATGGTTTATAGAAATAATCTCATTGAACACAATTCTTTGAAATACTTTCGGGTGTCCCTGTGCACAAATCGGTAGAGGCATAAATTCCATTTTCAATAGGAAACATTCGATAGTGAACTTGAATAACATATATCAGTGTTAAAAAATTCCATAAATATTTACGGGCGTTAGAGCGCGGGCAGACAGACAGACGGACAGAAACACAAATTGATATCATATTCACACTTTAAAAAAATGCTTGGAAGTGTTAAAAACGCTTAATGTAAACGAAAGTAGAATTCTAGCAAACCTTTAATAATAGCTCTAAATATAACAGTATATTTCTGTGTCACCCTGCAAATATAATACTAATCATGCTATATTCTATGTAAAGCATTCTTTTGTGCATATAAATAACATATTTCAATATCCTAAATCATCGTGGAAAGTAAAGTTATTAAAATTTGATTTATAGAAATATCTCTCATAGAACGCAATGCTTTAGAATTTTTTTGAGTGTCCTTGTATATTAACAGAGTTGGTATTTAAACCATTTTATACAGAAAAAATCCAATAGTGAACTTGAATAACATATTTCAATTTCATTAAGTTATATGTACAATAAAGGTATGAAAATATGATTTAGAGAAATACCTCTCATAGAATACAATGCTTTGAAATACTTTCGGGTGCCCCTGTACACAAACCAGTAGAGGTATAAACTCCATTTTTAACAGGGAACATCCGATAGTGAACTTCAATAACATATATCAGTTTCAAGAAATTCCACAAATATTTACGGGAATTAGAGCGCAGAGAGACAGACAGACAAACCGTAGTCATTAACACGTTTCAACCTTGTTGAGAAGTGTTAAAAATGTTAGAAAGGGTTAAAACACTTAATGTAAACGAAAGTACACTTTTAGCAAATATTTATTAATAGCTCTTTATATAACTGAACATTTTTGTGTCACCCTGTAAACCTAATGCTAATCATGCAATATTCTATGCAAAGCACTTTCTTTTGTGCTTATAAATAACACATTTCAATTTCATAAAACTTCGTGCAAAGTAATGTTATTAAAATTTAGTTTATAGAAATATCTCTCATAAAACGCAATGCTTTGGAATACTTTTGTGTGCCGCTGTAGTGGTGGTATTTGCTCCATTTTATACAGGAAACATACGATAGTGAATTTGAATAACATATTTCAATTTCATTAAGATTTGTGTGCAGTAAGAGTATGGAAATATGGTTTATAGCCTCTCATAGAACACAATGCTTTCGTAATACTTTTGTGTGTCCCTGTACACAAATCAGTGGTGGTATTTACTCCATTTTATACAGGAAACATCCGATAGTGAACCTGAATAACATATTTCAATTTCATTAAGATTTGTGTACAGTAAAGGTATGGAAATATGGTTTAAAGAAATGCCTCTCATAGAACACAATGCTTTGAAATATTTTAGGGGGTCCCTGTACACAAACCATTAGAGGTATAAACTCCATTTTCAACAGGAAACATCCGATAGTGAACGTGTATATCATATTTCAATTTCATTAAGATTTTTGTACAGTAAGAGTATGAAAATATGGTTTATAGAAATGCCTCTCATAGAACATAATACTTTGAAATATTTTCGGGGGTCCCTGTACACAAACTAGTAGACGTATAAACTCCATTTTCAATAGGGAACGTCCGATAGTGAACTTGAATAACATATCAGTGAATAACATCAGTTTCAAGAAATTCCATAAATATTTACGGACGTTAGAGCGCGGACAGACAGACGGACAGACAGACGGACAGACAGACAGACAAACAAACCCAATGCATAAATACTTTTCAACCTTGTTGGAAAGTGTTAAAAACGAACAGTGTCAAGTAATGGAACATTGAGTGAGAGTCAAATAAAAATTCATAAAAACAAATAATTGTTATCAAATGTATATATTTTAACATGTGGTTCTGAATGTCTTCCATGCTATATGCATTAACTTAAGCTTTCTAAAAATATTTTCTGATGACTAGAACATTAAAAACATCAGAGATTGCTTTAAAAGTGTCAATCACTGATGCACTTACCCTATCTTGTTTATAATTAACATACAATTTAAAGAGTTACATAAAATTCATAGAATGCATTCTTTTCCATTGAATACAAAAATGGCCATGTTTTGCTACTTTTAAGAAAGGTCAAGGAAACTTGTACTGAATGATAATGACTTTCTTAGTACCTAAATTATTTTAAAAAAAATCATGTTTTCAAGTTCGAACATCGTTGTTGTTTTATTGCTACAACTAGACGTTTTAAGGACATCTGCATAAGAAAATCAGGTTTCAGTGGTCTATTTATATATATGCCTATTATCAGTATAGCATAAAGACAAATACATTCAGGAATTTCTAACTGGGTATTTTGCTGGTTGGTTGGGTTTAACGTCGAACTAGTGCTGCGCTATGGGTTACTAGAGACAGTGTGGAACGTACCCCTAAGGTTATTACGTGTGTATTTGCAGGATCGTATGATGTAGCCACTTAAATTTTTGATCAAGATTGTTAAGTTTCAAGCAGTGGGGCGAGTAAAATATTTTTCAATAATTGGACTAAGATTTAAATTTAATAAGAAATTTATTTTTTTTTTTTTGATTAACGTAATTCCCGTTTAAGCAAGGCTTGAAATGTATGCTTTGATTAATCGGGAGTTGAGTGGGCGGTATTCTTCAAACACACAAATGTATATCCAATATAACTGTTTCTAAAATAGGGAAGTGTGGGTACATTTGACCACGGGGTACAATGGACCGCTCCCTAAAATTCTTTTATTTGTTTATATTTATGGTTCGTATTTTGGAACATAGATATCAACACTGCAGTGATGAAACTTAGCCAGCAATTTCATGCCTAACTAACAATTTAGCCATTTTATTAGTTAAGTTTAGTTTACGGTAGCCAAAAGTAAATATTTTTAGTTAAACATTTTTTCTTTTCATCTTTCAGGAATAAGGATCTGGAACAGGCTATTGAACACAATAAACAGCTAAGATCATCTATTATTATATTTAATCTCATTAAAATGTTTTTAAGAGGATTTATTATTTTTTTATTAATTTGCTGTCAGAGGTCTAGACGGGTACAATGAACCATGGTCCATTTACCTCAGTTCTCTGTCATAATAAACTGATTTGCAAAATCTGCATTTTTGAAGTGTTAGCTATAAATTATATATAAAAATTTAAGAGTTAGCCTTAATTAGATCTATTAAGTCTTCAAAGATGAATAAGAAAGTAATTTATTTTGAAGTTTCTTGTTATTTATTTTTAATAACTATTCAGTTAGTTTTGTATTCTTATATTTTTATAAATATCATAAAGCTATAACAAACTAAATTAAATAATGCAATGAAAAATTAATAATACAAGTAAATTTGACGAAAAAATCGGTTTTACATTTTGTTGGTTTAATCACAGGAATAATAGATAAAGAATCTGCATTTGTGAGATTCATGCAACGAAAACTTAATTAAGATCTCTAAATTTTTTCCTGAGTGTGTTTCTATATCTCTTGTTTGTAAATTTTCAAGCTATTGTAGTTATGAGTTTTCCAGAACCTACAACTTCACAAGAAAACAGTATGTATCATTGGCGTATCACTTTCTAATTTAAATGTTCGTTAATTTACATTATTTGTAAGAATCGAAGACATAAATAAACAAATATAATATATTTTACATTTTATACTATAAAAAAACATACTACATTAGTATGCTTTTTAAATATGACCTGCAGTCCATAGTACCCCATGCCATGGACCATTGTACCGCGCGGTCGGGGTACAATGGTCCATTTTGTCAGTTGTTATCAAAAAAATTATATTAAAAATGTAAACACAATTATTAATTTTGACTGAGTGCCACATAATACCCAATATATAGGTAATATGCACACATATTTGCAATAGCGAGAAATCAATACTTTGTGAGTAAACACCTAAAATTTCCAAAATTGGTCCTTTGTATCCCACTCCCCCCTAATTTCCATTTGTTTTGGAAGTACGCTTAAATATAACACTTATTATTTTATCTCCTTATTTTATCTCCTTGTCAAATTCAAAGTAAGAAAAAGACATGTTAGAGACACACTAGGTGTTTTTTCAACAAGATTAAGCAAGGAGAAATTTTTCACGTAAGGATCGGAGGGAAGGAGTAGAGTGCGATGGCTATTACTCCAGGTTATTGTACACCAGCATGAGTAGAGGCCTGACTTGAATTCCCATGTTGATTGTAGCAATTGTCTAAGATAAAAAGCGGTTTTTTGTCTTATTTTCAAAAGTAAATGCTTGAACTTTCATATCGCTTCCTAGGAACTTCTATAGAATGTCAGTAGTACAAAATATTTTTAAATTAAACGATTTCTTCTAAACTACTAATCTGGACTATTGGTACGAACACCAACAGTTCTCTATCAATACGAAAAATTATTAAGTAAAAAGCTGTATATTTTCTCCTAACCAAATGGGAAATTTTACGACTTTACTACTTAGGAGATATTGCGCATTCATTTCATGAAATTACATACTAGGAGATATTACGCATCTTTTTGATAATTAAAAGGCAATGAGGATGCAATGTTGCAGATCTTGCGATTTTTTTTATTCAATAGTTACCAATAATTTTGGAAAAAAAATTTTTATATACATAACAGACGATTAATCTTCGAAGCGATTATAGTGTAACCACGTTTCCTACGCCTAGCAGTGAGGACGAGTCGAAAATCTTGGAGGATTTCCAAGTTGACTAACAAGATTGAATTTAGTAAACATCCAGTCATTTAGTATTCCCTTATCGCTGATTTTCTCTCAATGAAAAGCTTGTCTCCCCTATTTTACTAGTGGACTCGTTGAATCCGCACTTGCGCAGAGGCTTCCATGGTCGCAAGAAATGTAGTTAAAGAGTACGCAAAATTTATATTTGAAATTTAGTGGAGAATTTTGAATAAACAAATCTGTGGTGATGAAGTTGTTAAATGTTTTGAACTGTACAAGGAGACGACTTCGACAAGTGACTGGACTAGTTTAATCCATTTGAGGTTTCGTATCCTTTTGTAAACCGTCCTCAAAATGAGAAATTTGGCATTATTCCGGAGTGACAAATAATCAACAAAAGCCACACCTCTGACAGTATTTATCTCTTGAATACCAATGTTAGTCTATGGTAAATTAATCACAAATTATTTAATGTTATTGCATATCTGCTTACTTTTTAAAATATTTTAACACTAGATTTACGGATGTTGATTATATACCTATTTTTACTGAAGTGAGCCAATTTGACTCATACAAGAAAATTGACGTTTTTTGCAAAGAAAATAGTTCCAAATCAATTTAAATGAAATGTTTATTATCAAAAAACTTATGGAAAACATTTTTTACATATAAACTCTGTTTTTGAAACACATTTTCCGCAAACATTTCTATTACATTTAGCACAATGGTTTGTACATCTGTTTCTGGGCGAAAAAGCCGGACCCCACCTTGCAGACCACAAATGTGAACACTTCAAATTTTTTGCCTCATATGCTCATCTAGCAAATAAAATTGCTACAAAGGCCTACAATTGTGATTTTGTAACCGTCCATTCCTTATTCAAAACTTGACGAGCTTCGAGTTCGGTACATGATTTTATATACGCCATCATACCTTCGTCAATTATCAAATTGAATGCGCCACCTGCCGAACCAAGCATAATATGCATTTTAGCATAGGCAGTTGGACCAGAAAAGTCTTTGAATATGGTATAAATCGGTGATCTACCTACGTTTCTCCCTTCGTTCAATGTTTCCCATAAAGTCCCATCAGCAGCTTTTTCGGCTAAAATTTCTTTATTAGAAGATGTATCATTAGCGTCTAAATCAATTTCGGTTTCAGAATCAGAAATAACTCTAGCTCTTTTTTTACTAGGAGCTGTGTAACGAAAAACTTCATCTTCGCTTTCGGTTTCAGAATCAGAAATAACCCTGGCTCTTTTTTTGTTAGGAGCTATATAACAAAGATCTTCATCTTCACTGCTTGAAGATTCAATTTTATTTACTTCCTCCTTAATTCAATTTCGTTATCACATTAGTCTATATCAATTGCATCCGATTCATTATCTGATTGGTCTTTCTTTGTTTTGATTAGTTTTTTAAACAAAAGAAAATTTTTCTGATTTTTTCGCATAATAGAAACCCTACATAACCAGATAAAATAAATATCAATTGTAATACCTTTTACAAATAAATTACAAAAGTACCTTTGTGGATCAAAATTTTCTGGCAAAAAATGAATTTTATAAAATTATAAATTATATATTACTTCACTGCACTGCTCACATGCGATGAATAAATCGAAATGATGACAGAGGTGGGTAATAATGTAGCGGCGTAGCGAAAACAAGTGACAATGGCTCCCACATACACACAAATATTGTATGTGACGAATGCCAAATGAGAAGAGAAACAAATCACATGCGAAGTGACTGTTGCCTAGGCCTGATAGGAACAATAAATTTCATGTTATGGAATTAATTTTTGAACTATTCTATGAGTCAAATTGACAAACGTGAAAATAGGTATACCACATTCAATAATGCGAAATGAAGGGGTCTGCGGGGAAACGGAATGAACGTTTACATATATTTCATTACTTAACTAAAAACCAACGTATGTTTTTAAAAAGTTATATTAAAGTTATATATATATATATTATATATATATTTAATGAGTCAAATTGGCTCGGTCCGTAAATCTACTGTTAAAGTATAAAGATCAGGTTTTGTACAGCTGTCAGCTGCTGAAACCACTGAGTTAAAATGGGTGTAACAGGAGAGCTGAGTCGGCGGTCAGACGATTTACCTTGACAAATACATAAGGGGCAAAATATAAAACAGTCCGCGTTTGAAAGTACTAATTCTCGTTATGGTAAATCATTAAATTAAAAAACTACTTTATTTCAAAGAAATTTGACAATATTATACCGTAAAAAAAGGAGGCAATACAAAATATCGTTTGTTTTGCCCCGTATGTGTATCCATACGCGCTGACGGCGCCAGATAATGTTAATGAATAGGTACCCAGCTCTCCTGTTACAAACTGAAGCTCAATGGCTTAAACAGAAGCGATAAAACTGAATGCAAACAATATATCTCAGCCTCTTGAAATTGTTATTACGAATTTTAATTGTTTAATTTTCAATAAAATAAAATAAAATAAAAAAATGTTAAGTTTTTCAATGTTGGAACAAGATGTTTTCAAATCAAGTGGCTTATTTTTTTTTTTTTTTTTATGTCAGGGAATACCGGAGAGACTCTTTCCATGCAGTGTCTCACAAAATGTTTGTAAGTCATATTATTCTTTACATATTATAGATAAGTGGGCAATGTAAATTGCAGAATTACTCAAAATAAGGTCAAAAACAAAATCACTTTCACAAAAATGTCTTCTAATTAATTTTCAAAACGTAATACTTTATTTTATTTTATTTTTTTAACGATTCCTCTAGACAAATTTTATGAAATAAAAAGGTTTTTCTTTTTACAATATAATTATAAAAAACAGCATAACTTTATCATTAAAATTAAATGTGTTTTACTTATATGATATTTGAATGCTCAACAGAGGGGCCATATAACAAAATCAAAATATAAATCTGCAATATACATGACGATTATAATTAAAGTTACGATTTCAAAACGCTATAATTTTAAAACTACCCATCAGAGCGATTTGATATTTTACCAGAGCAATTGTGAGGCAATGAAATTTTGTTTGAGGGAGAAAAAAAATAGTTCCATCATGTTCCTATAGAGGGCGCTGTCAGGATAATGTCTGCGGAAACGCATAAATGGACTGATTAAACATAAGAATGTTGATAGCAAAACAATGGAATAGCAGGAAATAATAGACTTCAAGGGTTTACTACATTTTTTTTTTTTTGCAAAAAAAGAAGAATACGTGTTTAGAGCGGAAACAGTCATAGTGAAAAGATAAAAAAAAGAGCTTCATAAATTAAATACTTTACGGATAATTAACGGCAAATTTTTGAACTATTTTTTTTTTTTTTTTTCTTTTGCCAAACAAAATTTCATTGTCACACGATTGCTCTGGTAAAGCATCAAATCGGTCTGACTTTAATTATAATCACCCTGTACTACAAAAATTTACGCATGATAAACATTTGAATTTAAACAATTTTTATGCATTTGGGGGGACTAGTGATCCAGTCAAATATTTTAACTCGTATGTTATGTTCACACTCATATATTTTTATTTGAAAAAAAAAAAAAAAAAAAAAAAAAAAATATATATATATATATATATATATATATATATATATATATATATATATATATATAATTATATGTAAGCGTGAAATTTATTTTCAATTTTCTAATTTTTTCAAAGCGATTTATTAAGAAATGAATTCTCTGACGATTTTTTACTTTCACTTATCCCTCCCTATATGATAGAAAAACTATTGTTTTTAAGTCTAATTTTCGAAATCAATTTTCTTGCATATTTACATGTGTTGAGGCTATCTTTATCCGAAAAACAGCTTTTTGTGGTTGGTCTTTATGCCCACCAATGTGCATGAGTCAGTTAGCATATTCCAATAATAAATATTAACAGAAAGTTCAAGCTCCTTATTCTAAATATGTATCACATAGGGATTACACACAAACTGTTTGTTGAGACCGAAAAAAATATTTGTGTACAGGGACATCAAAAACATTTCAAATGTTTTAAGTACATGGGCGAAAATTCTGGTAAATACAGTATCTCCAGACTGTACTAAAGAAGATGAAATAAGCATCTAGTTTTTCTATGCTCAAACCATATTTTGTATAAAATATAGTAGAAAAATCGTTCATCATTCGTTTAGATAGTAGCACAAAACAATTGGTATATATTAGAGCTATATATGGAAATTGCCGGAAGTGAATTTCAAGTTGTGTTGTGTATTTATCGTATAGTTCTAAACATAAGTAGAATGTGTGCTGTTTATATAATTTATAGACAATGTAGAGGACCATTCAACGTAATTGATGTCAATGCTATGCTACAAGTTACCAAGTCTGCCCAACTGTTTGTTTATACGTCCGATTGCTTGTTTATCCGTACTCTTAGTTCTTTATTTTATTTTAATTTTCTCAGAGTGATTTGCAATTGATGTATGATATTCAAGTTCATTATGGTTCGGTCTCTTTTTAAAATTATATAAATAGAACTGCTCATTTCTGCATATGAGCCACAAAAGTATTCAAAAGCAATGTGGTCGGAACTAGGTTTTTGTTGAACGCATATTTTCTAATAATTTTGCTTCATAAAACATAACGAAATTGACATGCGTTACTGAGATGTACAAAACCTTGTTTCATATAACAGAATTCACCCAAGTGTATCTTATATATTATGGATAGACAGTTTTTCAATTCAAATTAGCTGCAGGAAGAATATTTTATCATACTTTTTATTCTACTTTATTTTTATTTATTAATTTATTTAATTTTATTTTGGATAAGCGTTTTTTAAACGATACAAAACAGGAAAAAAGTGATTATTTCGATATTTTAGATAATATAGAAAATACAGAAAATGTACCTATTTTATACTTTGTTTTAAAATGCTAGATTATGAATATAATTTTTGTCTGATTTCTTCCACAACATTATATATATATATTTTTTTTTTCAAGTGTCATTACGTAGGTAAAATACATTCTTTAAATAAAGAAAGGGATAATTACAGTTAAAAACTATTTCATAATTTATTCGAACTGCATGATTTTTATTTCTAGTTCTGTGCATTATATATAACAGAAATATTTGCTTTATTATTTAAAAATTTTAATATTTAAATTACAAAATTATGTTCAATCAGGTGTTGAACATTACTTGTGAAAATCAAGTGTTCATTACATTAAATTCGTTATATACCCCTTCCTTATTTTAAATTTATAAAAATAATTATGATTCATTACATATTTTATTTTACATATTTATATAACATTACACAATTTATGTAATATTCGTTTCATGTTGCGTTTTTCAAAGCAAAAAATAGTTTTACTTGGGAATTCTATGACTACATACATACTTAAAAAATAAAAATAAAATAAAAAATACAAGAAAAGACGTTATTTTGAAAATATAAATATATACGTATATTTTTATCATATCATGCTTCAAGAAAATAGGCACTTAGCAAGTTTCATGTATGATATTTTTAGGATTTGTTTTCTGTTAGCTTTCTTAGTGGTATAAAATAAATCTTTTATTTTATTTTATTTATTTATTTATTTATTTATTAAAATGGTTTTTCTTGAAATAGAAAACAAAAGTATATGCGCATAAAATAAATATACAATGAAATCTATCTTAAAATTTCTTTGAAAGTCAGAACAGAAGCAACACCTATTTATGGAAATGAGATGATATGAAGCATGTAACTAGCGGTTTTTTTTTTAATACCATAATAAAATTTACTTTCTTTCACAGATGATTCCGCAGACATATAAAATGTATGAAAACTACGTTTAGATCCAACTATAGTAATAATGTAAATCAAAGTAACATATGGTTGGAAAATGTTGTAATAAAACTGTATTTTAATAATAAATCCATATTACAACGTTTTAAAGTTGAAATAGTCATCATTATAATCTATGTAAAGAATAAATTAAGTTTATTAAAAGTACCTTTTAAAGTTATTTTTGGGTATTTTATATAAAGATTACATATAGAAATTGAAGACGAAAAGAAAATTAAAAAGAAATGTTTTTTGACTGAATTTAGAAACAGATACGAGGTGTGACTAGAAAATAACGACCTTATTGATGTAAAACATTTTTTTTTTATTTAGATGTTATCAGTTGTTATCACCGGTAATATATTCCCTTCCTGTATTACTACAATGCTCCATTCTGATTTTTCATTGTTCTAAACAGAGGTGGAAGTCATCTTCTGTGTGTATCTTCCTCACACATGCCGCTTTTTCTTACACAGCTTCGATAGACTAGATTTTAGCTTATCTGTTAGCGTATAACTCATAAATCAATACCAAGTAAAATTGTTCTTTTTTTTTTTTTTTTTTTTTTTTTTTTTTTTATCTATGTATTTATGTATATTTAGTAATCTTATTTTCTGAAGATAAATATCACATTTTTCTTAAATGTACCACATTAGTCTTTTATTTTAGCTACTGAGTGACGGAAAAAGCCGTTTGTAAGGGTTAATGCAGACTTCAAATCGAGGAAAACATTGATATGTTATGTTCCAAGGTTAGGCGTATAAAATGGACAATCTGACACTGGGATGTTGTCCCTGGCTGGAAATATTTTGATAGACAATATAAATGAACTGGTGCGCTTTCTTGATGCAGAATCTGTCACTTGTTCTTTCACATTTCGGGTTGTTCTTTCCCTTATCCTTTTACTGAATTCAGCAAGAACTTCAAGATAGTAACCAATTGTCAAATCTAATCAAATTACTGACTTTTTAAATATTTTTATCCGTTTTCGACGTGCAAGAGTAACCTGAGCATGAATAATTTTCAATGACTTCTCGTCCATGTTATAAACACGGAAATTACTCAAAAACATGCGTACATGATAAACTTCCATTGTCATACACATCTTTCATAAAAGACGAGTTTCAGAATCGATTTTTATGTGGAATTTCAGGGCGATTCTTTGTTCTTATTATGACTTTTATAATTTTTCTGGTAAAATAAAACAACAGCTCTTATACAAATGAAGGTCACGGACAGACTAATGTGATTACAGTCATAGGACGTGCCACATTTGAAATTGAAGGATTTTCGCTGCACAGCTGTCGGTCATTCATGTTCGGTGCATACTTACTTCATCTGTTGAAGCATCATTCTCTCTTTCCTTTTATTATTATTATTATTTTAATCGACACACCTCATGAGTATTAGTTTAAAATATGAAATATGCGTAAATATGTATTCGTTTTTAATAAAAAAACATATATTTTCTTATTTATGACATTAAAATTTGAAAAGAAATTTTATGAGATGTCTTCAAATTCTCACCAGTAACATTTTTTAAAGGGTAAGACGTGCCTAAATAAGTATTTTACTTTAATATATATATATATATATATATATATATCCTTATTTATGTCATTAAAATTCGAAAAGAAAATTCACCATATGTCTTCAGATTTTCATCAGTAACTTATTTTGTTAATACATAATGAATTCCATAAATGTGACATTATTAAATTAAATTTACATATATTGCAATTTAAATTCACTTTTTCGACATTTTTACGCTAATTTTATTTTTTACTTAACATTAAATATAAAATCTTACCAATTTTGGCAATAATAGTCGAAACTTCAGAGGAAGCTTCCCTGTTGAGACTATAATATTTTGGGTTCGTCTATGTGTCTGTTTGTCTGTCGCACGATATCGGCGGCATAAATCGCGCTATTGACTTGCAATTTGGTACAGATGTTCATGAACACCATGGAATCAGCTGTAAAGTTATTGTTGTGTATTCCATTTGCAGTTCGTGTACAGTGACACAACAAATTTATACTTATCATTACGGCCTATGGACAGTATTTGTATATACCGCAATAACGTACGCAAAAATCCTCCACCTAACATGCAAATTGGTACACACGTTCAGGTTCAGTATAAAAATAGCAGTATAAATTTTTATGCCTGTGTTGTGTATGGACTGTGTACTGGAACACGCCAAAACTTTTCTTATCATTACGGTCTATCGCGTGAATTTTGTTTAAACGAATTTTAGCATCCTTACTCTACATTCAACAAAATGAAATAAGGGTACATTCCTTAGATACTTAAACTTTTTTTTTCTTCAGAAAATATGTGCTCTTAGGCTTCCTAATTAATATACAGAACATTACAAAAGTGTTCCGATAATATCACGTAATCATTCAAATTATGTCATATTTGGAACAATTATTCATGAAAAACATAGAATAAGTTAAATAGTTTTTTCTGATGCATACAATGTTTATAGTTCGTTTACAGAAACGAAAAAGAATTTCATGACATTGCCCATAGACAAATTATTCTCCATAGACAAAATTTTATTTAAGCGCATTTTAATGCGTTTATGCTGCATTCAGCATAAGGGAGATAACAAACATTATAAAGATCTAATAAAAACATATTTACCGTAAAAAAAGGGGGATATGTATAAACAAAATGATTCATTTACGGAACACGCAAAAAAATTCGGATGTCATTCTGTAATCATCCAAATAATGTCAAATTAGGTTGAAATATTAATGAGTTATAAATAATTAAATATGTGTATTCTTTTTAGTGTATATAATTACTGTGACTTCTTTTCCGGGATACATAAAAGAATTTCGTACTATTACGGTCTACAGTCCGTATTTCTTAAAAGCGTATTTTAACATAGTTGCACCCCATTAAATATAATGAAATTTTATTAGAATTTGAAAGCACGAATTTTTGTGGAAAAGTGTGGGCGTAGAATTGGTAATTAATTTGCAGGGTTACACAAAATAATTCCGATATGTTATGTAATAATTTTGCAATAAATTTGGTACAAGTATTTATGCATTACAGGGAATTAATACAAGTTATCAGTTATTAGGAATACACACACACACACACACATATATATATATATATATATATATACATATAGAGAGAGATAGTTATAGAAAGAGAGAGAGAGCGTGAGATTGAGGGGGTGGAAGCCCCCACAGAAACATCTCTTTTTCTATAGGAAGATAATTGAATCAATATATATATACTCTATATACTATATAATAAATAATCTGATCTGGAGAACCACTAATGTAATTTTGTGTTGGAACTTTTTTATTGAGATAAAAGTATGTTAATGAATACGTATTGAACAAATATTCTTAATTTCTGGATCATTTTCTTCGGTTTTGTTCTAGATCACCCTTTATAGTTGTTTTCTTTTTTCTTACTACAAGTATTTAAGTTAACACTTAACTCTTTTCACAACTACTAAATTTGCGTTTCTTACATAGTCAGTTATAACAGACCATTTTATCAGTTTTAGGGCAGTAATTTAAATATTACAGTTTAACTTTTGTCAAAATCAAATTGTACATTATATATATATATATACAGAGAGAGAGGTATTAATAGATAGAATAGATAGAAAGGTATAGATTGATCAATAAACTTTTGAAAATTTAGCCACTTGTTTTAATATTAATTATTTGCGCTGTCATTATTTTAGCTAAACCAAATAACGCATTCATCAAATAAAATTGTTTTCTCAACTGTGGAATTCTCAATTTTGTGAGCTCAATTCCTGCATTGAATTCAGTCGTCTTTATAGACTAAAACCACAGATAATCAAAGAAATTTTGTAATATCTTTTTGCAGTTTCTTCCATATTCTGATATTATATTCTACACACAGCGGACGTTTCTCTTCCATATTTTATATGGTTAAATGAATGTTTTCCGCTTGAATTAAATTGTGATCAACATTCTTTTTTTTTCCCGATACAACCTGCTACAGCCCATCAGTGGCCGAGCATTTCTCTATTAAAAGCTGTTAGACGTGATGTACCGGTTTCGATCCCAGGTCGCGCTCGTCGGTCTGGCCGTTCGGAGTTTTCCGTGGTTTTCTCCGAAGTTTGCGTAAATAAAGTATAGGACTCCTTAGAAAGACTGCCACGGAGGATGATACCCCTCAGGTCTAGGACTCTACAGCAGTCAATCTGCCTTAATCCTCACAACCAACTGATACAACCTGCTACATCTCTAGTCATATACAATTTGTAAATCATAAAGTAGAGCATCGGTTACTGCAAGCGCATTAATAAACGTAAGACGATTTACAAATGACTTCCTAAAAGTCAATGGATATCGCTTTTCTTAGTAAAGAAATAAGCAAAAAAGTTTTTTATTAGAGTTATAACGACAAACGTTTAACTCCGTTCTTTTAAAATACTGCAAATAATTACTAATCTATCTACTACATGTCGACAATATTGTTTCTTTGACTAAATATAACTGCATCTTTTAACCTAAATCATTATCATGGCAGGGATTTCAAATGCTAAGAACTGCATTATTTAGTATATATATATATATATATATATATATATATATTATATTACAGAAAATTGCTGGAGGCAACGTTTCCATAAGAATGCAACAGAATTTTTCTAATTTTTAGCAGAGATTTTTTTTTTTCAGTATACACTTGCGTAATATTATCAGAACATCCTCTGTGAAATTCAAACTAAAAATTTTTCAAAAGAAAATGCCAACTATTTTCTGAATAATATTCTTAATATTAATAAAGTAAGATTAAGAGCAAAATATGACTAAGTCAAAGATGTCAGATGCGTCTTCAGTTTAGTATTGAGCGTGCTACAAGTCAGCGTCAAATATTTATAGTTTCAGCTCAGCTGTGAAAACGTTAGTATAACGACAAAAACCCTTGTTTGCTCACTGTTTTAGTCACTTGTTGCTCTTGTTAAAAGAAATTAACTTTTACAACCAAGAAATATGTAGTTTACAAATGACGAAATTCAAAAAGTTTTATTTTTATAAGTTTAAGTATGACCTATAACTTTATGAAAGGAGATTGAAATATGAATGAATAATTAAACCCATGATGCTACAGAAAATAAAATTAGATGATGTAAATATTCACTTTTAAAACAAGAAAATAAATATTATTGATGCTTTAAAATATGTCATAATTTACGAAATTTCCACCATGAACAGAGATATCCTGTTCTTAAAATCTTGTAAACTCCAGAGCCTTTACGGACAGAAACGACAAGTAAGGAAATTATTCTACGGCACATGTTTGTACCAAATGTTTTTCTACTTGATTTACGTAGACTTGAACACTTCTCAGTTGAGCATCAACAACAAAAATTTACCAATATCTTTGTTAATTGGTGATAATCTTTATTTTTGAGCACAATGCTTTAAAGCCATTGAAAATGCTTTTAAATGTGAAGGATAGACAAAAAAAAAAAAGTTTACAGACCAATCAGAAACTGACTCACTATTCACGCGACTCTTCTTATAAGCTCTCTAGTAGACTCGAGGTGTCATTTCCGAAACCAAATCGCTCTGAAAAGCCTCACATCTTCTTGTTTTCCGTGGTATTTTTATGCGTCTTATTTTCTGTGGTTTGAAATTCCCGTGAATACAGATTAGGGTGTCTTAAAATGATCCCCAATAAGATAATTCCATCCAGGATTACGCCTTTAATTGCAAACAATTGCCTTTAATCCTTAAACCCAACACAGCACAGCACAATTAATTACCATAGGAAATATTCATTTTCTAGTTTACATGTCAAAGCACTCTTACGCTACGAGCAAATACGCTATTATTCAATAATATCAAACATATGTGAAATATTTAATAATAAATAAATAAATAAAAGAAAGAAAGAAAGAAATTCTTGTTATTATTAATGTTATTACAAAGGAAAATTCAAGTTTTATGATTTATTGCATTACTAAACCTAAATTACTTAGATATGATTTATGAAGCAAAACAATATGTTTCAAGCAATAATAAAAATATCTCATACAACGTTAAAACTTTCTATCATGACGCTTAAAGAGTATTTATTTTTGTACTTAAAAGGTCCCTTTGTCATGGCACTCTGATTTTAATTTCCATTTAAATTTCGAGAAACATATTAAGCCTCGTTTTATACATGGCTAAATGTAATACGATTTACATCAAGATGTTAATTCAGATGGTTTCAATTTATATCGGATGCTTTGAACTCGTTTTGTATTCATAAACAAAGAACAAATAGCGGTAATAATTATTAAATATGCTAATTAACAGAGATTTTATGAAATAAAACCTTTTTGATGTTCTACAATTTAGTAAACATATATAAAACATTAAAATAATGTATTAACATATATGTAGAAAATGATCAAAGCGTTGGAATTAATGTTTACAAAAATATTAATTAGTTAATAGCACTAGAAATTTAATCATTATCAGTAATACAGGTTGCATTTTCTTAAATTAAAATTTTAGTGTAACTTCTGTACACTATTTTACATAAACACAATTAATTTACCAATTAATATATATTAGAAATACAAGTTTGTCTTTGAAACGAATGCAAATATGTTTTATTCAAAATTTTGTAAAATTTGAATTCATAAAATATGGATAAATCTTTGTAAATTATTAGATAATCAGTAATAAAGAATTGTGCGTTTTCAATGATTAATATTTGTTAAGTTTCATTTATTAAGACAACGTTATTTATTAAGAATAAGTTTAGTCTATTTAGACGAATTCCATCATATTAAAATAATTGAGACTTCAAGAACATTGCAATTATTGCAAATTCATCTAACGGAGCATTATAAGTATATGTAACAATTACAATGCTCTTAGAGTTCGCAATTTGTTCGATACTGCAAAATCTAATAGTTATCCATCCTATATTATAACTGCTATCTGTAACTGTTAAGATAATGTAAATGATTTTCCTTGAGT
Organism: Salticus scenicus; assembly: GCA_963930645.1. Classification (NCBI taxonomy): domain Eukaryota; kingdom Metazoa; phylum Arthropoda; class Arachnida; order Araneae; family Salticidae; genus Salticus; species Salticus scenicus. Next base: position 115,128,684 of record OZ005649.1, on the reverse strand, counting down.
TCTCGGTTTGGTGATAGATATTTTTTTTTTTTTTTTTTTGTGGTAATTGTTGTCTTTAGTAAGTATTTTTTGCAATTTTTTTATAAGTTCTTACATTTGTATATATTATTTTTCAGTTATTTTTTTATTTATTTATTTTTATCTTTACTAGTGGATCTACAGATTAAGAGCTGCAGCATCCTATTTATGTCACTCTTTACTCAGCAGAATATTTTTGTTTATTCCGTACTATTTAAAAGAATAATATTTATTTATATTTATATATATTTATATATATACATATATATTATTAACAAACTATATTACCAGAAACGTTTCTAAGGGGGGTTACGCATGCTTTTCACAAAAAACATGCTTTTAAATATTCCAATGTCATACAGGTTGATTCAAAATTAGTGAGACCAATTTCAGAGCATCAGAAATTTTTATTGAATTAAGTTATTTACATGCAATTTTCAATGCAGTTTCCTTTAGCATAGTATATTTTACGCAAATCTTTAGGCCAAGCCAAAAGAGCTTTTTCGACCACTTTTATGAGTATTTTTCCAACTTCCTCTTTGATTGCATTTTTAAGCCCTTGAGCTGTCTTTACTTTACGTCTCTTTAATTGTCTTTTTAAGTATCCCCATAAAAAATAATCGCAAGGTGCACAGTTAGGGGATGATGGTAGCCATTTCTCAGGAGGAAAAACAATTTTTTTATTTATTTTTTTTTTTTTTTTGTCTTTTAGCCCTCTTATATTTGATTTCGCAGTATGACTCGGTGCATAATCTTGGTGAAAAACAAAGTTTCCTTGGGGTTAAAGACGTTTACTTTCTTTTATCATGTGCTTCAAAACATCATTCTGATAATATTTAGCATCAAATTTAGCCTTTTGGTTCTAAAAAAAAAAAATGGTTTTGTTAAAACCTTGATAGGACATTCCCATCTATACCACAACACCTGATGACCAACTTGCCAAAACTGTTGCGTCTTTGCGAAGCTTTTCGGGTCAAATATATTGTATCTTCGTTCTGCCAGTTGTCGATGACAGATAAAACAGTGCTTCATCCGATGCTATCCATATTTTCTATCTACCTTTGCGTAACATTAAATACAGAGGCCAAGAACGTTTTCTTAGTTTTTCTACGGTCTTATCAAACATTTTATGACAGACTGGTTTATTAACTTTTTTTACAGCCAATCTTCTTTATCCGATGACAAATTGTCGATTGCGATACCTGTAGTTTCTTTGCTAAAGTTCTTTGAGGCACAGGATTTTCTACAGCGCTAAATCCTTTCAGCTTCTTTTTTTCTTTTTCAACAAGGATATCTTTTCGTCCACATTTTTTACCTGTAGCTTCTGATTCCCAGGGAAATTTTATTTATTTTCGAAGTTTAGATAGTAATCCATTTGAAAAATGTATTTTCTGATTTTTAAATGCTTTATTTATAACAGAATTTGAGCAACCATCCTTCAAAAGCTTTAAAATTTCGTTTCGGTTTTGAGAATCTAATTTCGGAGCCATAATTTACTCCCACTAATAAAACTAGCTAGATTGGTAATTTAAGCGTCTCACTTTTAAAATAAAACTGGTGGTAAAGCGATTAAAATTTACCATAAAGAGTACATTCTTTTAAAATTGTTCACACAAATTTTTAATCCACCTGTATGTTTATGTCATTGCGTTTAACAGAGTGTAAACATTTTAAAATGGACTTACAAGACATGCCGTTGTTAGACCGTAATGCTACGAAATTCTCTTTGTGTCTGTACGGGAGCCACATTTATTACATACACCAATTAAAAATATACAACTAATTTCTTCTAACTCATTAACATTTAAACCAAATTTGACATAATTTGGATAATTACAGAGTGTCATCGGGATTGCTTTGTGTTGTCTTGTAAGTAATTAATTTACTCTAAACGTAACTTTTTTTTTTTTTTTTTTTTTTTTTTTTTTTTTTTGAGAGAGAGAAAACTTGCTTTTACGCGTCTTAATAATGTATGAATATAATGTATGTATATATGAATTCCATTATGTTGAATGCAGCATAAACGCGTTAAAATGAGCAAAAATATAAATCTGTTCATAGGCTCTAATGTCACGAATTACTTTTCCGTGCCACTGTAAACTAGCCCCATACGTTATATACATCAGTAAAAATTGTACAATCCATTGCATGTAGTTCATGAACAGTTAGTTGGAATAGAATATAATTTGATTAGATGACATTTTTTAATATTTTTGTAAGATGTTGTACATTAATTATTAACTCTAAGCACAAATTTTCTGCAGAAAACATGTAAGTAAGCAGCTTAATAACTTATATTAATATCATTTTTAGATATACATGCATACATAAAAACAGACAGAACCCAAAATTTTTTTTTACTCTTCACATGGAAGCCTCTACTGACGTTTCGGTATTAATTTTTCCCTTTGTATGCTAACTGCGGATTTTTTTACTTTCTTCTATATGTAATATAGAGAAAGTATTGAATTCGTGAAAATTCTCGACCTCCGTTTTTTGATGGATTTACAAGTTTGAAGATGTCCTTAACGCGAATTGATAGTTTTTAGAAAATGTCTGTCTGTCTATGCGTGTATCACGATTTTTGTGAACGCTGTATCTTACGAACCAATGAATGAATTTTAACCAAACTTAGTATTCAGTTGCACCCTGACATACACTGTTCCTGATTAATTTTTGGGATCAATCGCTCAACAGGTGGCGCTGTGATTACATTTTTTGTAAACTTTTAACATGGCAGTATAGGGCAAAATTTCATAGAAATGTGCATAATGAGAGTTATTTTCAACTTGTGATTGTAAAATTAATATGAATTATTGATAATAGTAGTAGATAATTAGGAAAAAAAATTTGGGCATGTGGAGGTATAAATCTTCAAGATGGGTATCTTTCGAAAGGTCTCGTCAATACCTTTAAAACGAATGGTTGAACTATAAATCTGTGATAATTTAAAAGAAAGTTATCGGTTTTTTTTTACTTTTAAAGAAAAAAAAATACTTTTTTTTTCTTTATATTGTTACTGTGCGAATTTGTATAGGAAAATATAGAAGAAAGTCTTGTGGTGGCCACAACATACAAGATTTTTTTTTTCTTTTGGGTAAGATGTAGGGAGTTGAACTACTTCTTGTTTTGGCTTCAATGTCATTTTGGTTAATTAATATTTTCTGTTTGGTTTCATTTTCATATTTTCTGACTGCATTATTTTTCAAAATGTTTAGATTATAATAAGGGTTATATATATTATATTTGCTGAATTTTCTTACGCATTGGATACGTGTATTTATTTATATACAGGGTGATTATAAAAAAAACTACCCCGATATATGCGATCACAGCTATCATACCGTTCACAGTAACTGAATATAATTTTGGTGGAAGGTATTTTGAGGTATCCGCTCAAGAATCATATAAAAAATAACAGTTAAACTCTAACAGTTACGGTTACAGTGACAAAATTTCGAAAATTTTAAATGGCAACACCTACTTTTTTTTATTGGATTGAGATCTCCATACCAAAAAACCATAAACAGCGTTGAAACGGTACCTGTAGCACGAAAATTGCCATCTCTAGAAGAAAACAGAAAACAACTGTGATGTGCCTACCAGAGCCAGATTAATGACGCTTCATTTCCCACTGAGTCTTCGGATTAGAGCTCCTATAAACGCAAGCCGACTTGTGGAGGCTGGCTTACAGCCTCAACGTGTGGATTATCTCCCATCTTAAATAAGAAGTGTGTAAAGGAGTGAATTGAAGACAACAATTTTAAACTAATCTTTGTTCAACCTAACACTTTCACCGAAACCATCGCCATCTAGCACTGAAATCAACTTTTGACCTTGACACTTCCAATGCAACACTTCTATGCTCAACTGGACATTGTCACCGAAAACAACCCCTATCTAACTCTGGATCCGACAGGTGCCCTTAAAACATCCAACTCAACACATCTATGTTCAGCTCGACGCAGTCACTGAAACTACTACTATTCAACACTAGATCCGACTAGTGACCTCCACTCTTCCAATTCAACACATGTCGTACCTTACAGACTCAAATCTAAAATGATGCCCATACAAAAGTTTAAGAAATTAAGTTCTGAGTCAGCTTCCTTTTCTTAGGAAGTAGTGTCAAGGTCAAAAATTGATTTCAGTGTTAGATGGTGATAGTTTCGTAGAAAGTGTCAGGTCGAATAAAGATTAGTTTTAAGTTGTCGTCTTCAATTCACTCCTTTACACACTTCATATTTTAGATGGGAGATAATCTACACGTTGAGGCTGTAAACCAGCCTCCACAAGTCGGATAGCGTTTATAGGAGCTCTAAGCCGAAGACTCAGTGTGAAATATGACGTCATTAGTCTTGCTCTGGCAGGCACATCACAGTTGTTTTCTCTTTTCTTCCATCGCTGGAAATTTTCGTGCTACAGGTAGCATTTCAACGTTATTTATGTTTTTTTTTTTTTTTTTGTGTGCGTGTGTGTGTATGTGTGTGTGTGTGGAGATCACAATCTAATAAAAAAAAGTAGGTGTTGTCATTTGAAATTTTCGAAATTTTGTTACTGTAACCGTAACTAATAGAGTCTAACTATTATTTTTTATATGACTCTTGAGCGCATACATCAAAATACCTTCCACCAAAATTTTATTCCGTTACTGTGAACGATATGATAGCTATGGACTCATATATCGGGCCAGTTTTTTTATAATCACCCTGTATATATATGTATATATATATTATTTTGTTATTTTTTGAATTTTTTAACTTTCATATTAATTTTCCTTTATAATATGCACATATGCATGTATATTCAACGAAAAGTCACACTTTACACCCTTTATATTAATACCCTTCCAGAAATTTCTGAAAACATTAAAACATCTTCTCATTAAATTTACGATGATTCCATTTGGTTAAAAAATGAGTCTGTGGAGCACAGAAGGGGGCAGCTAGGCCTGCATGTTTCAAAATTTCAAATAGAAGGTGGTTCATTTATTTCTTTTTCTCGATGGAAAGGTCTTTTATGTTTTAATTTTTAAGAAGTTATGAAGATTTACAGTTTGTATTTAAAATTTCCCTCCTTCTTCTCATTGTATGTGCTGAACATCTTGGAAATCCATAAGTCTATTAAAAAGTGCTAGATCAATTAAAAAAATTTTTGGTTGTTAAAAAAAAAAAAAAAAAAAAAAAAAAAAACTTTGGGATATAAGGGAAATCCTGGAAAGGGGAGTGGGGGAGAGGCATTGAATACTCAAAAGAAAGGGATATTTTGTTAGCTCGGTGGAAACGTATTCCCAAAACAATCATGTTTTTACAGTTTCCTTTGAATATCTTTAAGATAATATATCATTAAACATTTTACAAAATATACAAACATCTGCCCTAATTTTCGGGAACACAGCAAAATTTCTTAACATTCTAAAAGACGTATCCCATCAATCTATGGGGTACATCCTTTTGTTTAAAAAAATATGGTTATGAGTGCATAGAATTAAATTAAGAGGGAAAGATTTGAAATTTGAAATAAGAGAGGATTTTTACCTCTTCGAAAGGAATTCTTAGAGACTCGATTTAAATTTATTTATTTATTTATTTATTTTTACAGTTTTCGAGAATTTCCTGTTGTTCTGTAGATATGAAAGAGGATTGGAAATTTTTCAGTAAAATTATATCATTCATAAAGTTTTTAAAAGGTATCGCAAGACATTTTATAAATTACTGTCTTTAGTAGACCTTTCAAAGAGCTAACAAACTACTCCCAATTGAAACTTCAAAGTAATCTCCTTACGCAATATACTCCAATACCCTAATTATGTAAAATCAAAAGAGGTCACACTAATATTCATTGATTAGACTTTTTATAGTTTTTAGGAATTCAGGGTTGATCTCGAATAACAAGGAAGATGAATCTCTTCTAATCTAAATTTACCTGATTTGGCACCTGCATTTTTGTTTCTTTAGTGAATCAGTGAACTTTATTTTTAACAAAGTCATCAGATAATAATTATATATATATATACAAATGCCGTAAATTGCAGAAACACACAGCAATTGTTTCGGAACAAAATAATATCAGAACTACATTCATCAGTATTCAAAGTAGACTGAAGTTTACAATCAAAGCGATAACACACTATTTTTTAGATATGATGTCGAATTAGAAATTATTTTTCAACATATTATGAAAAAATGATATATCAGTTATTTTTTTGTTGTTATGTTATTTACGCAAATTTATCTAAATTCATATTTAAGTTTAGAACAAACATTTAAAAAATAAGATATCAACAAAATTAATTAAATATTTCAAAGAAACTAATGTTCTCGTTTTGTAATATTATGTTTTATTCTAATTTATCAAAAGTCGTATTAAATTAAATTTTAAAATTGGGTATTTTTAATAGTAATTTAATAAACACAATAATAACTCATAATTAGAAACAACTAAAAAATTCTACCTTATGTAGTTTAGATAAAATATATGGTTTCCTTAAAAAAAAAAATGTGTTCACTATTTATCATTTTAATCCCATTGTAAAATAACAATAAATAATTTTTCACACTACCTTCAGTTTGAGCTTAAAATTAAATAAGTTCAGAATTTTCCTAAATACTACCAATTTTTCATAAGTGTACTTAACTGCTATTTATTATAATTATTTTTTAAACACTTCAAAAAATCTCGACTATAAATTACTTACAATGCAAAAAAGACTGCAACAAAATAATTTCACGCTGAAATGAAAATGAAAAAAAAAAAAAAAAAAATAATAATAATAATAATAATAATAATTACCACCACGGATTTTATAAAAGTGAAATGACGATAAGATATTAATGATAATAATAATAATAATGATAATAATGATAAAAAGAAAAAAATACAGTCAAAAAGATATAGAAATGTTTAAAAATAGCCCTTAGAGTAAAACACTCTGTCTTAAAAGTGTGCTTTAATTCCTGTTGGAGACTACAGTAAGCAAATATTTAAGTATTTTACAACGACGAAATGAGCATTCCTTGAGTATGCTACTTTGAAATAAGTCAGATACTTTGAAACTGGCTTTGATGGTTGAATAAGTGAAATTTTAGATCTTTCATTTCAATGTACTTATAAAAGTACAGCGAAACTATGATCCATATTAAAATCGAAATGCCAGTAAAATATTGACAAAAAGAAGATACCCATTAAAACAGAAAGGATATAGAATTATATAAAAATCACATTCTATCTTTAAATGTGATTTAATTGCTATCTGAGAAATCAATAAGCAAATATTAAAAAGTGACTTCGCACTACATAAATTGACACAGAAATATCAGTGCCTACAACGCCAAAGGAAACAATAAAATAGAGCAACATCAATGCACTAATGACGGTAAACTAAATGATACGGGGAGAGCTTATTTCTTGCATTATCGTTTTCTGTGATTTTGAAGTACTGTTAAATCAAGAAGATTATCTTCAACTTCTCAAATTCGTATATGGAAAGGTATCTATATCATGCCGCTGCATTCAGATAATTTTCAGAATTTCACAGTTCTCTAGATTCTCTCTTGGATGGATATTATTTTACACCGGAAGACCATTCTCAGCTATGGACGTTTCGACTGTACAGAAAACTTTTCGACTGTAAGAAAAATGCTAATCGATGATAAGCACTGCACGCGCCAAATGATTCAGATGAAACTTAAATTAAATATGCATATACTATACATAAATATGCATATACTATACATAAAAGTATTAATGAAGAATTCAGTATGTGCAAAATTAGTTTATCGTTGGAGTGACCATAATTTAACAAAACACATAAACAAACAAACAAACAACAACAACAACAACAACAACAACAACAACAACAAAAAAAAAAAAAGGGTTGATTTTTATTTACAAAAGACAAATGATAATGTTTTTAGTATTGAATGAAGTACTTTAATGATGTCTGTATTCAGATGTGTTATAATATTTTGAAAGAAGTTTACAGCTCTAAATTCAAGAAACTCTTTAACAGTTTCAGTAATTGTAGTAAATTATGCAACTAATTTATTAATATCTCATGACTGTAATTTATGTATAAACGATTATTTTTTTTATGAATATTAAATATAAAATTATATTAAATAATAAATAGTTAATACTTTATTTGATGTTGTTGTTATTATTATAATTCGGTTATTTTTTTTATAAAATTAGGAAAATCTTCAGAAAATCAGAAAAAAAAATACACTATATTTTTTAACCTATTACTGAAATAAATTTAGGCTTCAAAAAAAGTATATAATACATTTTAAAAAAATAAAGTGAAATGATATGTGTTAATACTTTTAATTTTGTCATTCAACAATGTGTGTCCTTGTTTGTATTTATATACAGTACGACGCAAAAGTTTAGACAATGACGTTATTCATCTTTGAAATGTAGAATTATGACGTCAGAATTACAAAAACCTGTATATACATGTAAAATATATTTTAAAATGCTATAATCAAAAGACAGTCGTTTTATTTGCAATAATTTTAATTTTTTTGATAAAAATAAAAATTTGCTTGTCGCAAAAGTTTAGACACGATTATGAGTTTCTGTGAATATTTGATGGCATATTTAAATTTAAAATCGATAATGTCACAGATTTTGAATACTTAAGTTCTGCAAACGATAACGCTTCGTAGTCGACATGCCGCGAGCTAAAAAAAATTCAAGGAAATGAGGTTTCAATGATTTGGCAGTTGAAAGCTGAAGGGAAGCGCGTTTCAGAAATTTGGTCTATTATTAATCTAAGAAATCTATTCATCGAGTTTCATCGCGGGGTTATGAATATAAAGCAAAATGTAGATTTGAGAGGCCACGTGTGAGAAATATAGAAGAGGATTGCCTGATACAAAGACTAGCGAGTACCCAACAAATGAGTGTACGTGGAGTTCAAAGGTCATCGGGACTCCTGTATCAAAGGATACGATTCGTAGAGGAATTGTGGAAAAAGGAACAACAATTTATAGCAAAATGTAAAAGAAAGCAGCTCTGAAGCCACATCATAGTTACAAAGAATGTTGTTGGGTCGAAACCATATGCCATATGGACAGAAATGGCAGTCATACTTAGCGATGAAAAAAAGTAGAATCTAGATAGTCCAGATGTCTGGTCATCGTATTGGCATGATTGTGGAAGGAACCTCTTGGTTTGTTTCAGTCGCAGATAAGGAGGGGGCTCGGTGATGATTTGGGCAGCCATTTGCTATAATGGACAAGTATCTCTGATCTTTACCAGTGGTCGGAAAATATCCCAGCATTATACAAAGACATTAGAAAAGAACTTAATGTCATTTGCTGAGCGTCTAGGTGGTCCTCAATGGCAATTTCTACAAGACAATGTTTCGATTCAATCTGTAAATAATACAAAATCTTGGTTTAATTCTCATAATATAAGAGTTCTCAACTGGCCAGCATGTAACACAGATCTTAACCCTACAGAAAATCTTTGGGGCATCATGTCTCGCAAAGTTTATAGCAATGGTAAACAATAGTTTTCTGTACAGGAACTCAAGACATCTATTGAGGATGCATAGTACGACATCGGTCTCCAAACTATGCAAAATTTAGTTTCTTTGGTGGAATCGCGTATTTATGAAGTAATACAGAAGCACGGATGCACAATTAGGTTTTAAAAATTGTTTATTTAGATTTTATTAAATTTTTGTCTAAACTTTAGAGACAGTATTATATTTATGTTAACATTTAATTACTTGCAATATGTACAGTCGGGAAAAAAAAAAACGCAACACCCGCTGTAATTTCGTTATTAATTGACGCAGGAACATCTAATAGACATAATTCAACAGGAAATTAAAAGCACTTTCGGAATATGTCGTTCAATTTTGAATTAGGGGCCATCTACATATTGAAATGAGCGCCAAATTTGATTTTTTTTCAATAGCAACACCCAATTTTGACTTCATTTTCGAATTTCTGAGAGTCTGGCAGTGCGGAAAAGTATACTGTTTGTATACTTTATCTTTAGTATTTATAGAGCTATAATCAAAAATGTGTTAGGGGGTTATCTGCAAATATAGAAAAATAAAATTAAGATCTTATAAGAAATAAACAAAATTTTAATGTTTCACACCGGAAATCTTTCAGGAAAAAAATAATCAAAATATTAATAGAATGTTACATTTTTTTTCCTTTTTTTTTCCTGTTCCTTAATTATCCTGAATTCAGTTTTTTAGATTTGTATACACTTCAGTACTTTCTTAGTTAATTTTAGGTCTATTTAAATACATTACACTTGCGATTAGTCCATACAGTACTCTTTGAAAAAAGTGCAATATTTTTCAAGTAAAAGTGTATAGTATGGCTGTACTGATCACCAATAACGCTTAAATTTTCTTTCGTAGGTGTAACATAATATACGAAATGAAATAATATAGAGATATATATCTATACAACAACGCATAAACAAAATCTTTTCGGATAAATTATTGTAAGCGTTCATCAAGTAAATATTAAACTATTTTAATCGCACTTACTAGTTTTGGGTCAGTTGAACTCTTTGGAACTGTACGATTCATTTTAAAATTTCTATGGAAATATAATATTTTAATTAACCCTTTCGTGACTGCTGACGTAGATTCACGCCATTTGAAAATCTGTAACTCCGTCAGTGGGCGTTTCTTTCGTAATTTGTGTGTTACATTTTCTTAAGTGTGTACCCAGTGCTCATAATTTTGCAATAAAATATACTATAGATAGAAATATATTGATTAGAAAGAATATAATTATAATGTATATCCATTTGTAATATAATTGTGAATACAGAAAATTTGTTCTGAAATATTACATTTTGAGAGTAAAGCGCCCGTAGGCGGGTCTTACTGTCAAAAAGACAAAATCCTGCGGTCGCAAAAAGTGCTAAAATATATTTATAAAAGTTAAAGTATGTTTTTAAAAATGTATAAAGTTCAAATATATTAATAAAATTTTAAAGACTAAAGTACCCTTAAAATAATAATCCTCCCCCCTACAAAATATATAAATAAATAAATAAATAAAATAAAATAAAGCAATATATGAAGCAAATGATTAACCTTTTTTAAGTATGACGGTAGTTAAGAAACGATTTTACAAGTCTGTCTTGCATTCCAATTCCATTCGTTTTTTATCGTTGACAATTTCACATTAAACCTATTTTTCTATTTAAAACACTAAACCCCGCCTATTTAGTTAATTTTTTTTTCTTCCAGTGTTCGTTTAAAAGATTCAAAATTATCATCAATTAATCGATGAAGTAAATACCACTTGTGCATATTTTTGTCAACATAAAATAAGGGGTTTAACACGGATACTTAATGTCACATTTACTTTTCCATTTCTGTATTGTTTTGTTTTGAAGAACAATGAAGGCGTGGCTTGTCTCCTTTATAAAACAGGAATTCTTGATGCTAACACTAATGCCTAAAAACCATCATTTTTGTTTCATTTCTTTGCGCTTGACGTTGTTGTTATATAATTTGACCCGTAAATAAAATATAAAAATATTTTGTTTAATTTTCTTTGTTATTTTTTAAGATTTGATTCGTTATCTCATGCAAAACTTTATAAGAGACGGCCCCCTAAACCACTCCAAAAGAAAGATTTATTTATATCTCGAAAACTAATAACTGAAATGAGCTGCAAATTTGCACACCCATATTTTTCAGCATTAGGATTCATTTTATGTAAAAATTAATATAGGTCATAATTCATAATTTTTATGAATATGAATTTATTAATATTTTTCAGAATTAAAAATACTTTTCAGAATCAAAAGAAACGATGGATTATGTTTGGGTTTCTTCACTGTATTTCGTAAAACAAAAATTATATTGATCAAGTTATTTTTTGTGAAGATATTAATAAAAGTTTGAAATATGAATTTAACATTAGCACCTTTAAACTTTGAACGCTTATAACTCTGGGAAAAAATAAGTAAAATATACAACCAATATACTTTTTCGCGTTGTCGCGATCCCAGGAATTCAAATATAAAATAAAAATAGGGTGTTACCATTGTAGTTTTAATATGTAGACGACCCCCAATTGAAAATTTCAGTTCATTTTCTGAAACTACTCACAATTCCCCGTCGAATGATACCTATTACATTTTTCTACATCGATTAGCAACGAAGTTACGTTGAGTGTTGCGTTTTTTTTTTTTTTTCCCCGACTGTACATTACTATTTTTCATTGTTATAAATATCGTTTATATGCACAGCACATTACATTCAAGCTATGTTAGGAAAATTTATGAAATATTTTTCGAAATCTGCATGAATTTCTTCATTGTCTAAGCTTTTGCTTCGTACTGTATATATATATAAATACCATAATCATCATCATCAATTTCTGCCTCTATTAATCCACTGCAGTAGGAAGGTCTCTCCCTGGTGATTCCAAACTCCCTCTTTTCTACAAATCTTATCCATTATGATCGTCCCAACTTCACAATTTCATCTCTCCAACGACACAGTGGTCTCTTCCTCGGTTCTTTTCTTATCTCTTGGTATCCAAAATAGAACATTGGTGGCCTATCTATCATCATTTCTTCTCGCAAGGTGACTAGTCCAGCTCCATTTTAACTTATTGATTCTAGAAATAACATCAGTAACTTTGGAATGTTGTCTAATACAAGTGTTTCGCTTTCTGTCCTTTGAGAAAATCCTAACATGCATCTTTCCATGCTTCTCCGGGTTGTTTGAAGTTATTGTATAGCTTTACATGTTAATATCCAAGCTTCTGAAACAATATATATATATATAACATGTCTGGTAGAGCAGAGAAATTGTTCGTAAATTAGGAATTTATATATATATATAATCAATCCTCAAAATTATTTTCTCATTTAAAAGTAAAATAAAAAACATATACAGAAATTTTATAAATGAAAAAGCATATTAAGATTTATTTATTTACCATAAAAAAAAAGAAAGAAAAGAAAAGAAAGATTCATTAAACTGTTGAAACGAGAATTCTTAGTGCAATGATAGAGAAATATGCCAAATAATTAAGATTCCGTAAATCAGATAATGATTAAATGCATAATTTAATATGGCGCTTACTACATAAAGAATATGTGGTATCCGTTGATTGAAGGAATACCACTCAATGCCAAGGTTCATTTAAATTTTATTGTAGGTGCTATTGAGCAACTTGAAGAGAAATAAATATTTTTTTAATAATTATTTTCTAAAGCAGAATCTTCGAGAGAATTAATATATCATTTAAAGAAATGCGGTTCAGAGTCTTTTTACAATATTCTTATTTTAAAAATTTAAAGTGTTTGATATGAGATTTTTCGTTAACTAATATTCGGAAAAGATTTTTTACTAAAATAAATTATGTTTTATAGAATCGGTCTATAAAAAAAAAAAAAAAAAAAAAAAAAACTAGTATTATTTTTATTATTATTATTATTATTATTATTATTATTATTATTATTATTATTATTTTATTTTATTTTTTATTTTTTTTTTTTTGTATTGATTTGAAGGTTAAATTGGTCTAAATTTGAACACATAATACGGTGTCCAATAATAAGTTTACATAATTTAGATATCCATAAAAGGGATCATACAGTTAATTTTTATGTGCTGAAAGTACATTAACATGAAAACTATTTTTATATTTAATTCAAGAACAGCTCACTGATATTCTGTTAGTGCTATAAATTTTTAAATTGCATGTCAAAAATGAAATAAATGTGTGCACATACTCATGATGATAATACAAAATTTAAGAGAAAATAATAAAATTTGAAAATATTGCACATCGCAAAAGGATAAAGTAATTAATTTAATTTTTAAAAATGATTAAGTGATTGGAATCTTACGAATTTGTTTTTCATATAAAAATTATAAATTTGCAAGTTATGTTAGTTCATATAAAACCTATAATTACAATTCAAAGACTTCTTATCTTTTACATTCTTTGGCGATAATTTACTCTCTACTGCGAAAGTTTCTGAAATTTCATTACTTTCTTGTTACGTCATTATCTCGAAACATTCTTCAGCTGTGTGATGTTAGTTATGAATAGATACAGTACATTATTGGTATTCCGGTTAATATGACGCATTTATGTTGTTCTGTTCATCATATAATCGAAATAAATTGTTAAAATTATAACATGAAATGAATGAATTTGGCAGTTAAAATTATTCAATTATTTTTTAACTACTGGAAATTATTTTTTTAACTACTGGAAATTCCATACATTTGCAATGAAATATAAGAGTAAAATGTCTAATACAAATATAATATCTACTATCCAATTCTTAAACCTAAATTGATTTAAAAAGAAAGTGCAGGCATTGTATTTAGCATTAACCATATATTTTATAGGCAAATACGGGAATTATTTGTTTTTAAGGATATTGTTGTTTTCACATTCCCATTTCATATGAATTCGATTCATGCATCATAGATTGAAAAATATCAGAAAGAGAAAAGATCTTCAAAGGAGAAATCTTATGAAAACAAAACAGATTTATAAAACAGAAGATTTATAAAAGTACGAAAAAAAATTATATATTCAATTCTAAATATTCATTTTCTAAATTTTTCTCTTTCACTGTTTACTTTAAATATTTTTGAATAGTTCCTTTAGATAAACTCTCTAATATATATTAACTTTTTTTTTTTTCAGTCTGATAATGCCAATTCAATGCTAGCTTTAAAATAATGGAACAATTTTTATTACTATCGATTTATTTATAGTAAGCAGTATTTTTGGTATATAAAAATCCGTTTATTTATAATATGTGGAAAATGATTTATAGGAGCATCAGTAGAAGACGTTACTATAAGTTATACGAAAATAAATCTTTTTTTTTTTCTTCTTCTTTTGTTTCTGTACTTTTCTTGATGCGGTGAAAGTATTCCTCAAATGGCATTTTAAGTGAAGCAACATTTGGTAGGTAATGTGTTTTTAAACTTCTAAGCAACATTAACGTATAGCTTTTATTTATAAGAAAAATTGAAAAATGAATGCTTTCTGAAAATATTTTTAAATTGTTGTTTAGATATTTAAAAGAAATTTGTAAAAAAAAAAAAAAAAAAAAAAAAAAACAGTACAGTGTTGCATTGAGTATCTGTTGAAAAAACTTTTCACGAGAATAATTTTCTTGTAAATCTTAACAAATTTAACTTCATTTCTCTAAAACTTTATTTTTAATAAAATGATAAAGTGTATATAATTAAAGTGTTAAATAAAATAATGAACATGAGTATCAACAACAAATAACTGTTTTACCAGAGGATATCTATTCATGTTTTTTGTAGACCAGAAGAAATAGATTAGATTTAAAATATCAAACATTATAAATAATAGCAGCATAAATTATCAAAAGCATTTTTATGGGCATTTAATTTAAGTAAGTTTTAAATGGTATACTGTCTAGTATATAAATGATTGTTTTTAAAGAGATCGGAGAACTTTTTTTTTCTTAAAAGGAAGACAAAACTGGTGTGTAATCACATTTTTATTAAGCACTGCTACCCGTATTATATACAATTTAAAGCCCTAATGCAGTCAGAAGACTTAAAATTACCCTAATAAATTACCTTACTATTTTACCTTACTATTTTATATTGCAGTAAAATTGTCATTTTTACATGGATAAAGGCATATAAAACAAAGTTTACATAGTGCAGTAAAAAAAAAAAAAAAAAAAAAAAAAAAACATAGTAAGCATTTTTTTATATATAATAATTTTCGAGATCTAAAACTAATCTAGATAATTACAATGATTGTCAATATTCCTTTACTAACCAAATAATACATGTAAAAGGATATCTAAAAATGGGTTTATTTAGCCAGTTAAAAAGAAAAATAATCAATCGTTAGAGTCATAATTGAATTCCCGACATTCAGTCCCACTTCGGATTTTCACCAAAACTGGACATACTCTTTGTGGACAGGAAAACAACAATTACTTTGTAATTTTTATAATAGGAAAATAATAAGAGACACCTGAAGTTGACTAATTTATAGAGGACGCCCATCAATTGTCCCTAACTAATTATCTATTACAAACGAAAGGGCATCTATTAGGGTGTTTAAATAGCAACTTTCACGAATATCGATAAAGTCCTTTTCGAGATACTGATTTAATGTCTCACTTTTAGTTTTCAAAGTCCTACTTATTTTTTTCAAATTATCATCAAGAATTATAAAAATCATCTGTGCACCAGATCTGCCTTGATTCCCAGGTTTTGTCTTTCTATCTTCATTAGTTTAGGCGATATGATAATAAAAAAATCTCCACACGCATACACATATATATGCACATACGCATTGACCAATTGCCAAAAACTAAATTTTCTTGGATTGGGGAGACCTTAAAACAATAAATTAGGTGAAAACACAATATTGAAAGTTTTTTTGACTGAATTCAATACTTCCATCATGTATGGTAATCGGGTAATGGAAGTAAAAATGTGAACACAAGACAGTTGGAATAAGGAAGAAAATGCAAGTGGGTAAGAATGAAAGTAAGGCTGGGTATAAGATAAGTAAAAATTTATTTGATAAGTAGTACAGAAAGAAAATGGTCATGAAAACTGCATTAAAAGAAGAAACACACTCACTTACACACACACACACACAAAAATGCTTTAATAATTGTTAAAGAAATGGAGAAAATTACGTAACTACCAAGAATCAAATACTAAAGATGTTAACGAAGATTTCTTCAGTTTTTAGTGGGAAGAATATTTTATTCATTATTCGTATAAGAGATAAAGAAGAGGCGAGATTCGAAAAATCAATGAGAAAATCTTTAGTTTAGAACATATATATATATATATATATATATATATACATAATCCCCTCGTGGGAAACAATTAGATACAGCAAAACATAAAGATCATGCGCGATTTCGAAGTGGTTTTAGTGCTATCGACCATATTCATACAATTACAGAAATTATTGAAAGAAATAAGGAATAAAAACTCACTCTCTGTGTGGTTTTTGGGGACTACGATAAAGGTTATGACTCTGTATCATCATTAGCAGTTTTGGATACTTTAAGGAATGCTAATATTGATACAGGATATATTCACCTTTTTATTGAAACATTTGAGCAATAGAAACATTTATAACGAAGGAACAGTCAAATTAAAACTGCACAAAACGAGTAAAGCATTCAAAATAACAAAGGGTGTAAGGCAAAATTTCTCCTAAATTCTTCAATTCAGTACTTCAAGAAATTTTTAAAAAACTAAATTAGGAAAGGAAAAGCATAAAAACTTATGAAGTGTTTTTAAACCATTTGAGATTTGCGGATGATGTTGTATTTCTTGCCTCCTCATTTGAGAATTTGAAAGAAATACTTCAGGAATTATACAAAGAAAGCAAACTCGTTGAATTTAAAATGAACCTCACAGGGGAAGTATGAATTAGTAAAATTGCTATTGAAACCAAACCAACCTTAAATTAAAGAGCATGGTCGAAAACATTCGGTACCGTACAAATGTGCTACAACAACTCCCATGGGGGTGAGATATGCCCTCTATTAGTTTTAGTTATTTCTATAAAAACCAAAAAAGAAAAAAAAAAAAAAAACACGCAGCGTAGTGTGAACGGATGGTGCAGTGCTAGCGTGCTTGACTTCGGATACGGAGGTCGTTGGACTGAGTTCTCGCAAGGTCGTTAAGAGAAAATGTTAATTATATTAAAACAAGTTTTTTTTTTTTTCTTCAGCATGGACAATTTAATATATATATATATATATTAACCTATTTATTTATTTATTTATTAAATTTAAAGAAATTAATTTAACAGGGAATACTTTTATATTATATTTAGGTAAGATATTGTTATTGATTACATTCAAATAAAATTTTGTTAATGATTGTTTTATATAAGTTATTAATTACTTTTTTTTAACGACGACATTAATAGCAAGAGTTATTCGTCTGCTCTCAATTTTATTATTTATTCAAGCAATTTTTTGCATGAAAAATCCTGAATTATGAACAGCTGTTGCTTAACAATTCGACGTCGCATTTAACTTTTATTTCAAATATTTCATTAAATAACTGTCAAATTTCGTGGTGTTGCAAGAACTGACAATAACATTGAAGACAATGACAAATTTTCTCAAAATGATTTTACTAATTTATAATTAATTTACATCTAAAAAAATTCAAAATCTGGGTAAAGATGAATTTTACAAATCAAGTAATCTCGACGAAAAGCCAAATATTTGACAAAATGTTCGTGATGAACAATAATTAACGGTGAACAAAATTTAAATTCAAATAATTGTGATTCAAATAATATTTCTTGTTCTAATTGTGAAAAATACTTATGGTTTCATGATTTTTCTACTTTTAATCATAATTGTTATAAATTAGAAACTATATTCGTAGCTTTAAACATGGTTTTCCATTTTATGAAAAAAAAAAAAAAAAAAAAAAAAAAAATGCATTTCTTAAATTTATTCTCAATAATTTATTAATTGAAATACTCAAAAAAAAAATCTTATTATAACAAATATTTTCTGTTGTATTAATATTTTAATTTAATTAAAACGTATAAAAAAATTGCAAAACGCCCTTCCGGGAGTCGATCCCAGTACCTTCGTATCCGAAGTCAAACGCGCTGGCACTGTACCATCCGTTCACACGACGATGTGTGTTTTGCTGGCTTTTATAGAAATAACTAAAACTAATAGAGGGCATATCTCACCCCCATGGGAGTTGTTGCAGCAAATTTGTGCGGTACCCAACGTTTTCGACCATGCTCTTTAATTTAAGCTTGGTTTGGTTTCAATAGCAATTTTACTGATTCATACTTCCCTTGCCAGTGAGACAGACATTATGTCAGATTTATTTTTATCTCCACTGAAGATCACTGTTCATATGGATGAATTAGAAACGTTACGCAGTTATATTTATCAGAGACAAGTCCTTGCAATGAACGAGAACATCATGGACGAAATCAACGACAAAGTTGCACTTGCATGGAGAGCATTCGTAAGAAACTGCGCTATATTCAAAAGTGACCTCCCTATTACTTTGAAAAAAAAGAAAAAAAAAAAAAAGGGGGGAGGGGGGGTTTGGTAATAATTTCATTTTGCCTGTTTTAGCTTATGCTTCAGAAACTTGGACATTAACGTGTAAAACTATACAAAAACCTCAAAAAAACCATAGAAGTATGGACAGATGCATGTTAGTATTCACCCAAAGAGAAAGGAAGCGAAACAATTGGATTAGAGAGCAAACCAAAGTTAATGATGTTATTTCTAGAGTTAACAATTTAAAATTGAGAAAGGTTGAGCATCTTGACAGAAGAAATGATGATAGATGCACCATTAAAATCCTATTTTGAATTCCAAGAGATAAGAAAAGACCAAGGAAGAGGACACTGTGCCGTTGGAGATATGAAATTGTGAATTATGGAAAAGAAAAATGAAGAAGAATTGCAGAAAACAGGGCAGATTGGAATCATCGAAGAGAGGTCTTCATCAGACAATGGATTGATAAAGGCTGAAATTGATGAATTTATTTATGATGATGTTACCCCATCTTGTGGAGAAAACGCAACATTTTCTGAAAACATAAACATCGATACTTAATAATTAGATCATTTACAGTAAATACATGAAGTGACGTGCACACCTATTCGGCTACAGCTCTAGTTTGCAGATGTTGTTTATACGTTCAAAGTATGAAGATAATATATATATATATATATATATATATATATATATATATATATATATATTATGTCTATATGTCTGCAAAGGGAAAATAAAAACAAAAAATATCTGACACAGACGCAATTCTGCTAGTAATTATAATATTACATTTTACGTAAATTTGTCCGTAAATTTGTCTCATAATTAAATTTGAAGTGAATTTTTTTCTTGCATAGGCATTGTTAATAAAGCATAACAGAAACAAAATTAATATAAAACAAAATTAAAAGAACTAAAAATGTCATCAGATAAAATAGGAAAAAAAATAAAAAGTGAGTAGTATTTCTAGAATGATACATAAAGTTACAATTTTTATACAGGATAAACTAGCAACTATTATTATTTTAACTAAGTATTTAGGGATTATGGCAGTTTAAAGAAGGCAATTATTTATATTATCTGTAGAAATGAAATTTATTTCTTAAAAATAATTTTATAGCGTATTGATTTTGTTATCAGAATACATCATTAAAAATGCACCAGGAAATTCAATTACATGCAAACAAATATAAAAGTCTACAGCCAAGCATATAGCACCACTAGGCAAAATATATATGTATATATATATATATATATATATATATATATATATATTTTTTTTACTTACGAATTTATAATTTGAAATGAATGTTGTATCACTTAATTCTCATAAAGATCCAACCTCTTGAGAGGAAAATATCTTTAAAAAACTTTTAGTAATCATCATCTTATTTATCTCTTCAATTAGTAAAATTCTCTAATATTCTCAATTAGTAAAATTTTCATATATTCACATACCTACTTTTAAAAATTAAAAGGATTGCAAAATATGTATCATTAAAAAAAGAAGAAGAAGAAGAAGCAAAACAGCATATTTCCCCTCACTTTAAAATATTTAGGATTGACATAAATTAATATCATTTACTTATTTAATATTGAAAATTCTGTAACTACATTTATTTATATTGTAAATGCTTGAGAAAATTCTTCAAGTTGTTAATGATAAATATTTTCTTGAATTTTATATGTTGCTATAATTACACTACAAACATACTTAAATACATTTCACGCATAATTGCATGCACAAATTTTGTTACATAAATTCTCTCCACTGTCTTTATCGACCTAAAGTCTGCTTACAATCTTGTATGGAAAGAAGGCCTTCTTGCGAAATTATCAAATATCGGCATCCTCTCCAATATGCTTGGTTGGTTTAACGGACTTTTAAACAATTATGTATAGTCCGGTATAACTGTTGCTATTCAAAATACAGAGCACTCAAAACTGGCCTGCCGCAAGAACATGTGCGAAAATGGAACTATCATCCTACAATATCTGCAGAGTAAATTAATGACTGCAGACGTGTTGACCAAACCTACTTCTAAGCCAGTCTTTCTCAAACACCGTTATAACTTGGAACTAAGATCATACTCCTCGTTTGAGGAGGGGGACAGAAAACTACAAACTCGAAAGACTCTTTTTATTATACGAAATATGTTTTGTGAAAACGAAAGTTATAATAAAACCAAAAGTGAATCTGTTCAACCCTCCCCAATTTTTATTGCCTCCCAGTTGAGGGGAGAAGACCTATTAATAGAATTCTGTCACGTGATTTACATCTGCCTGTTTTTCATCAGGATATATACTTGTTCAGTTTGTGTTTTAACTATGTAATGTGAGAGACTAACTCTCGCTTCTTTAATTTTCTTTTTCTTTTATTTATCATTAAAAGTACAAAATAAAATTATAAAAGGTGTCATCATGATTTTTTGCATCAGTTTAATTAACTCACTAATTCAGCTCTTTTGCAGAAAGAAACATAATCGATATATAAAAATAAAATTTTAAGAAGATAGCAATATGGGACGCCAGAGTCTTCAGAAATGGTAAGATCATATTTTTTCAATACTTCGTTTTTGTAATAAATAATTTCTTTTCAACTTTTTTTAATAGCTCAAATAGTTCTACCGAGTTTAAAAATATTTCCATTACTTACCACCCACAACTCTTCTACAAGGGTCGTCAGATTCCATCGACTGATAATTTCAAATATCTGCATGTAATTTTCGACAGAAAAATTTCGTGGAGATCTCATGTAGAGGACACAATTCTTCATGTTCTGAAAAAACTCAGAGTCTTAAAAATATTAGCGGGCTCCAAATGGGGCTGTCCAAGAGACTCTTTAAATCTCACATGCAAAATGCATATCTTACCCATCCTCGCTTACTGTTGAAAACCGCTGATTACAGGACCAGAGCAAGTTCTCCAGTTACTTGAGATTTTTCAAAACCAGGCTTTGCGATAAATTACGGGGGCAGTGAAGACAACACCCACTGACTGTATGCTGCGCAGCTCGGATAACAGGCCATTCAAGATAATTTTTGAAGAAAGAGCCCTTCTTCCTTGGGAGAGAATATTTAGAATACCTGGGTGCTGTTCCTGTGGAACCTAGATTCCCTAGTCTCTGAAAGAAACCTGAAAACAAAAAATAGATTTCTCCAAGGAGTTGCTGATATTATATCCAAGATAGAATTAAATTATGAAGCTGAATAAATCTCTCTCCCCCTCAACTTTATAGTTGACAAATGATTTTCTACCCTCCTTTAACTAATCAAGGATGTCTCTAAAGCGGAGACTTGCGATATAGTTTTAAGAACACTTTCTGTCGAAACAATGGAAACCCTCTATCCTGAGAAGGAATGGTGAAGAATATATATACTGTCGTTCCAGAATGAGTGGTTGTGTTAACGCCGGCGCAGGTGTTTACTGTGAGCTTTTTTGCCTTTATACTCCCATTGGCACTCATAGTAAAGCTTTTGATTGTGAGATCACGGCTATTTACCAGGCCCTGTTGCAACTTCAACCCCGTCTAGACTGTTTTTCAAAAAAGCTATTATTATCAGAATCAAAGGTCGCAGCACTTCAAGCAATTGGCTCATGCAGGAACTCCCGTACACTAACCATTGATAATTGCATAGCATAAATATCCTCAACTGGCTTGCCAGAAGTAACAAGATTGTAGTTCTCCAGTGGATTTCAGCCCACTGTGGAATTCATTGAAACGGAGCATTCGATTTCTTGGCTAAAAAGGAGGTCTCTGTCTTTCAGAGAATTAATTCCAAACTCTCTTATAACAATATCTAATGTCTAATAAAGAACATCTACAGGGATTCCTTCCGTAAAGAACAAAAAAATTTCAGCCTTAATAAGCCATGGCTTAATCCGATTCTTAATGTAGCAAAGTGGTCTAGATTAAGATCTGTCGCCATGTTTCGTCTGATATCTGGCCACGATTGTCTGTGTAAACATCTATGTCTATTCAGCGTGGTTCCTGACCCTTTTTTGCACCCTTTGTGATCTCCACGAAGAAATGGACTTGCCTCACCTGTATAGATGCCCTGCTCTTCCTCCGACATCAATCTGGGAACGCTACTGGGTAGATCGCTTTCATTTATAGATTTATTGTTATCAATTTTGATTCAATTGTCTTTTAATGTGCCATTGGAAATAAAATAAAAATAAAAAATAAAATGAACTACAT
The DNA here is from genome assembly GCA_963930645.1 of Salticus scenicus. Classification (NCBI taxonomy): domain Eukaryota; kingdom Metazoa; phylum Arthropoda; class Arachnida; order Araneae; family Salticidae; genus Salticus; species Salticus scenicus. The sequence continues at coordinate 115,105,412 of OZ005649.1, read as the reverse complement.
TCCAGTGATTCCTTTATTTATATGATAAATAAAAACTAAAACATATTATTTATATATATATATATATATTCTGTGGGAAAACGGAAATTCCGTAATTAGTAATTACAAATGTATAGTCCTCCTTTCCTATATTGTCTTCAAATTCTTACATTATCCCTGATTTAATTTCCCCTCATCGAGGCTTACTTTAATCTTGTTAAAGTGGATTTTTTTCGAAGCGTTTATCTATGAATTTAATCTCACTCAGTCGGAGATAAAGAAAATAAGACTACTTTACTTAAATTATATAGTAAAAAACGTTCTGTAAATATTCTAACAAGGTTAACATGCATTTATATTTAGTCTTCTTCAAGCAATTAAATAATTATTTTGAAATCTCCATCGTATTTTAGTCACATTAAGCTTCATCATAGCAGGATTATGAATTGAGTTTACATAAAACATATTTAAATTTTCAGATAAAAATATGGAAAGAAACTTCTCCATACACGTATTTAACCTATTAAGACTAATGAAGTACGAAGTTCTGGATCACAATTCGTAAAGAATTGTTTCAATTATATTGTTAATTGATTAAGTTAGTCTAAAATTCTTCTTTCTAAAATATTTTTGCTCACACAAGATCAGTAAAATTTACAAAGAGGGAATTCTTGTTTGATTTGAATTATTTTTCGTAAGATTTAAACTTAGACTCGATCGAATATATGCTAAGTGTATGTAATCAGAATTATCTGTTTTGCAGATGCATAAATCTGCAAAACAAATACTTCAGTCCATTGTTTTGGGGAATAATATGCCATGTAACTTTCTGTATGTTAATGTAACTTTCTGTATGTTAATGTAACTTTCTGTATACTTAATTATTTTTATTTCCTGTATTATAACACAGAAAAGCTTCATGCCGTATCCGACAAATGTTACGGCCTGGACCAACTCCTCGCTACCCAATTCAATGGACTCATTTTTTTTTCTTTACGTTCTCGGTTTTTTGTTTCATTACATCCGCATTGCAGTGGCTAAAAATTTTGTTTCTTCAAATTTTAAACCGCATTCCAAAGATATAATTAATATTTTGTCAAAACAAATCCGTAATATTGTTTGTAGATCAGTCATTGCAAAAATCTACAAAGTTCAATTAGAAGATCGTATATATTACCATGTTTTTATTAACTTCGATTCTTGTTTGTATGTTTGTTTGTTTGTCCAGTACAAATCTTGCAATCGATTTTTAACTAACTTCCCGACTAGCTAGATATTTTAAATTTTCAGGACAGTTCATAACACGGTGTCAATACATTTTTCTAATAATTTTAGTCAAATATTTCAGGTCACACTGCCTTCGTCAGAGCTTATATAATTCGACAGAAAATTTATTTAACTAACTTCCCGACTAGCTAGACATTTGAAACTTTCAGAATAGTTCAGAACACGGTGAAAATGCATTTTTTTAATACCTTTAGCCAACTGTTTCGGGTTTCTGCTACCTTCTGCAGCGTTATCAGCACAAAGCTTGCAATCGATTTTTCACTAACTTTCCGAAAAGCTAGACATTTAAAACTTTCAGGGCAGCTCACAACACGGTGACAATACGTTTTTCTAATAATTGTAATCAACTATTTCAGGTCCCGCTGCCTTCGGCACGCTTATATGATTCGACAGAAAATTTATTTAACAAACTTCCCGACTAGCTAGACATTTGAAATTTCCAGAATAGTTCAGAACATGGTGAAAATGCATTTTTTTTATTACCTTTAGCCAACTATTTCGGGTTCCTGCTGGCTTCGGCAGCGTTACCATTAGAAAGCTTGCAATCGATCTTTCACTAACTACTCGACTAGCTAGATATTTGAAACTTTCAGGATAGCTCAGAACACGGTGACAATACATTTTTTTAATACTTTTAGTCAACTGTTTCACGTCCCTACTGTATTCGGCAGAGTTTATATGATTCAACAGAAAATTTATTTAACTAACTTCCCGAGTAGCTAGACATTTGAAACTTTCAGAATAGTTCAGGATACGGTGAAAATGCTTTTTAAAAATATTTTTAACCAATTGCTTCGGGACCCTGCTGCCTTCGGCAGCGTTACCAGTACAAAGCTTGCAATCAACTTTTAACTAACTTCCCGGCTAGATAGCCATTTGAAACTTTTATAATAGCTCAAAACACGATAGCAAGGAATTTTTTTTATTACTTTTATCCAATTGCTCGGGTTCCCTCTGCCTTCAGTAGCGTTTATATGATTCAACAGAAAATTTAAAAACATGGTATATAAAAGTTCTTTTTATCTTGTAATTATTTATGTTTAATTTCACAAGTATAGTATTTTATTTGAGAAAACTTATTGCTTTTTTAATAAATATTTCTTTCAAATATATCAATTTAAAATACATTCTAATAATCAATGAATATCATTTTAAAACATTCAATATATCTAAAAAATATTTAACAAACAAAGAAATTCGCTATCATAATTATTCCATTTCGTATGTAAAAATTGTGTTTAAATGGGAAATATACCTTATATAAAACATTAAGCTAAATAGCTTTAATTAAAAAGGTAAGATTCATTTTACCATGCTCCATTAATTAAGTCTGTAATAACATGCATGTTGCTAATTTGTTTGAATGAGACAAAAGGAAATATTTCAACGCTTGAGAAAATTATATTAAGTCTTTGCGGAAAGGAACTAAAAGAATTTATTAATTATATGTTCACAAAACTGCTTAGAATAATATAAGAGTAACTTTGTGAGTACATGTAGGGGAAATGATTATTATGGAATTAATATTATTTTAGTCTCTGGTTAAAGGATTCTATGTTAAAAATAATCATACAAAAAAAAAAAATCTGTATTAAATATAACCACAGTACAATACGTTTTTGTAAATAATAATTTTTTTTAGCTATTTTCTTGTGATTTAAATATCCCTCTAACGCCAGTTTAAAATATATATAAAAGATAAATTTGAAAACTGAATATATATATATATATAATGCCTCCTTGGGTTTAGCAACTAATGTTACAATCAGTTAATAGTATGATTTTGTTAAATTAAATTTGTATAGTATAATGTAACATTGCCCTAGAAATTAAATAATATTTGTCATGGAATCTAGAGTTCAACTAAAATTTCAGAAGAAAGAAATCATAAAGTGAGCTATCCAGGTGGGGCTGTCAAAAAAATAAATAATCAGAGAATTTTCAAAATTATAAGTTGCAAAAACGCACTATTGACATGTAAAATAAAAAACTCAAATTTTTGGGTGGTTTACATAAAATTGGCCCCGGATTATAAAATCAAGGCGTGGTTATCATAAAATGCACTGTATTTGTATTAGAGGGCTCGTACTCTCCGCCCTTTTTTCTGGACACTCTTAGAAATGGGAAACTTTAAATTTATTGCTACCACTATTTGTATATAATAATCTCTACCATGTATAATCATTACTACAAATGTATCAGAATAATTTATGCATGAAATTATTGGTGGCAAAAAAGGTGAAAATTTCTTACCACTGAGAGTGTACTGAAAAATGGGCGGAGAGTACGACCCCTCGTATTATGCTGGCCACGCCTTGTATTTAATGGGCCAGATTTTATATGGAATACTCGTAAAAGGTCAAAGTGTCTACTAAATTTTGCGTTGCAGAAATTACACAAGGGAATGAAAGAGATGAGTGCTTTTTAAATACCATTTATATTCTCATAGTTTGTGCGATCCTTGAATTTTCTTGATTTTCTGCACCACTAATATAATGTAGCCATTTTTGTTATGAAAAAAAAAAAAAAAAAAAAAAAAAAGCTTTAAAATTTTAAACGAAATATATTGTATAATAATACTGGTTAATGAGCCCTTAAAAAATGGCTTATCCGTACTAACAATGACTCTGCAACATTCTCCATAAATAGAAGTGTTTTACTAATTTAAACATAATAGGAGACCTAACTTTGCAGCTCCAAGCGGTTGCCGTCGCGGCTTTTTTGTGGGGATCCACACCGTGTTCAGCTTCAGCATACTAACATTGTCACTAAACCTAGCCCAAACATTTAACAAATCAGAAATGATAAAGACCCCACCCCCTATCTCCTTCATTAATAGAGATAATAGTGAAGGCTCCTATATAGGCACGTCAAAAATAAAAATAAAACTAGAATTAAAAAATATATTAATTGATGTATTTTATGGGCAGGAGAAGATTTTTGATTAAGCCATAACTAGGATATGACGAGGCGTTTCATTTTAAACACATAAAATTTAATAGATGACTACGACAATTACAGATGAAATACACAAGTAACATAAACGACTACATTTTGAAGACTGATCTGTTCTAGCAGAGATAAAAGTAAAAAGGAATGAACATATCATTGATTGGACAATACAGTTTACAGATACATGTACATTTACGTGACGTCACTTACCAAAAGTCCAATAGATTGAATCAGGAATACAATGGCGAAATACACCACAACTCCCCTCCCCTTAATTTCATATACCATACCTGATGGGAGGTTTTCTTACTCTAGATGATCTTCTTACAACCTGTTCAGAAAAAGACAAATTAGTATCTTTAAGTTTTGAATGTTCAGATTTTAGTTCATTTTTATTTACTGTACTGTTGATATTTTTATCACAGTCACTTTCTCCAGGCTTTGTAGACACTGATCTACTGTCGGTTGGCACTGGATCTGGTGTAATGGAAGGATCGGTGTGCACTGGATCTGGTGTAATGGCAGGATCGGTTGGCACTGGATCTGGTATAATGGCAGGCCTCCTACCAGACTTAGATTCTCCATTGCTTTGTAGGTGTGGACTCTTGCTATCGGGAACCATGGAAATATTTGCACCAGGACTTGTAGTTTCCTCCAGTTGTACTCTGGAACCTTTTCAGTTGATCAACGTGTCTTTTCCATACACATGGACCTACTTGAATTTTGTAATGCAGTTTACCTAGTCTGGCAATTACTTTACCTATTTTCCATTTATCTCCTGATGTGTAAATGCGTACTGCAACTTTTTTCATTTACTTGGAATTCTCTTATCTTTTTCTTGTTAAAAACATTTTTATGTTGTTTGTTTTCAACATAATTTTTAACATTTGGTACAAGTAAATCCAGTTTTGATCTGATATTTCTCTTGAGAAATAAAGATGCGGGACTCTCCCCTGTTGTAATATGAGGCATTATTCGGTATTGGAATAGAAATTCGTTTAACTTAAATTGGAGATTTCCGGGTTCTGAACTTAAGGATTTCAATCCTTTTTTAATTATTTGGACATATCTTTCAGCCTGACCGTTTGTAGAGGGATGATATGGTGCAGTTAAGATATGTTTTATGCCTTTACTTTGTAGAAAATGTTAGAATTGTTCTGAAATGAATTGTGGCCCATTATCAGACACAAGGGACACAGGATAGCCATATCTGACAAAAAGCGAAGAAAGACAGTTTATAGTGTTCTCAGCAGTAGTATTAGGAACAATGAACACTTCTGTCCATTTACTGTGGGCATCTACTACGATTAAAAACATTTTCCCCATCATTGGACCAAAAAAGTCTACATGTATTCTGTTCCAAGGTATTCTAGGCCATTCCCAGTGATGATTGTCCATTTTAGGAGGATTTTGTTTAAATTTAACACAAACAGAACAGTTATTTGCTAAATTCTCAATGTCTTTATCAATACCTGGCCACCATACAAAACTACGTGCCAGTGCTTTCATTTTAACTATGCCAAAATGGCCAAAATGAAAATCTTGTAAAACTTTTTGTCTATGAACAGTCGGAATTACAACACGATTCCCTTGTAGTATGCAATTATTTAGTATAGAAAAATCTTCTTGTTTATATCCGAAAAGTAAGTAATTTGGCATCTGTGTGCCTGATAATAAATGCTGGTACATTTCTTTCAATGTTGGAACTCGCTTAGAACTTGCACATAACATCTTTGTAGTTAAAGGTAAAGAACTAATTTGATGAATAAATAAACAATCGGATTCATCAGGTTTGCCAAATAAATTTGGTACAAAGTTGGTGACATTTTTTCTGGCTGTAGCGAATCGGACGACGGCAGCAGTAAGTCTTCACTACGTAATGGAAGACGTGATAGAGCATCGTCATTTCTGTGCTCTGCAGATTTTTTATATTTAATATCATAATTAAATATTTTTATCTAGCTGCCGAAAGTACCGGAATACTTTTTACGGGTGAAAATATGGAAACTAGGGGTTTACTATCTGTATACAGAGTAAATCTCCTACCATATAAAAATTAAAAAAAATTTCTTTACACCAAAAATTGTTGATAACGCTTCTTTATCTATCTGGCTATACCGCTTTTCTGCAGAAGACAAAGTTCTAGAAGCAAAAGCTATGGGTTTTTCGGAGTTATCTGGCATTGTATGCGAAAGTACTGCCGAAATTCCATAAGGAGAAGCATCAATGGCTAAAATTAAGGGTAATTTAGGATTAAAGTGGGTGAGAATCCTTTCGGAAGTAATTTCCTGTTTAATTGCATTAAATGAATTTTCACATTTTTTAGTCCACTGAAAATTTACATTTTTACGTAATAATTCATTTAGAGGATAAGCAATCGTAGATAATTTAGAAACAAATCTAGAATAGTAAGATACTAAGCCTAAGAATGCTTTTACCTGAGTTACGTTTTTAGGTATTGGAGCATTTAAAATAGCAGAAATTTTTTCTTGCGTTTTGTGTATGCCATTCTTATCAATTTTGTAACCGCAGTATGTAATTTCATCATTCATGAAAAAAGATTTTTCCTTATTTATTTTAAGATTATATTCACGTAACCTTTCTAGCACTTGTTTTAATCGCTCTAAATGTATTTCATCCGTTTCCCCTGAGATACATATATCATCGATAAAAACTGAAATACCCTCTATACCTTTTAAAATTTGTTCTATAGTTTTCTGCCATATTTCTGGAGAACTGGCAATTCCGTATGGTAATCGCGTAAATTGAAATAAGCCTTTAAGAGTGTTAATAGTAAGTAATTCTTGTGAATTTTCCTCTACCGGTAAATGCAAGTATGCTTGATTTAAATCTATCTTTGTAAAATGTAATCCACCCCCTAAAGTTGCTAATATATCCTCAATTTTTGGTAGCGGGTATTTGTCAACCTTTAAAAAATTATTTACCGTGACTTTAAAATCGCCGGACAAACGAATTTTCCCATTAGGTTTAACCACCGGAACAATAGGTGTTGCCCATTTACTAGTACTAACAGCTTTTATTATCCCTTCATTTTCTAATCTTTCCAATTCTTCATTTACTGCATTCCTTAATGCATACGTAACTGTTCGCGATTTACAAAATATTGGTGATGAGTCTTTCTCTAAATGTAATTCAGCTTTAACATTTTTAATTTCACCTACGTTATTTGTGAATAAATCCGGAAATTCATTCAGTAAATTATTTAAATTTTCCGAGATTTGTACTTTGTTTACCGGAACAGTTTGTAAATTGTTTGGGAATATATTAAATGTAGTTATCCAATCCCTACCTAGCAATAAAGGAAAATTGTCTTTTAACTAAATATAACTTAACATTCCTAGTTTTGTTTTCGTAAGTTACATTTACTCTAACAAATTCCTCGGGCTGTAAAATTTCTCCCGTGGCTGCTTTTAATTGCACATCAGAAGGAAACATTTTATGTTCTGGAAATAATCTCCGAAAACGATTTATCGGTACGGCGGAAATCGCCGATCCTGTATCAAGCTCCATTTCTGCTTTAGCACTATTTTCTATCAAAACCCAAATTTTTATAGGTTTTGTGCCTTCAGATTTTAATGACAAAATGTCTACAGTATCAAGAACGTTTACACCTTTCTTTTGAGTAACATTGTTTTATGCGTTCCGACATGCCTTACTCAAATGACCACGTTTCTTACAAAAATTGCAAACTGCATTAATAAATTTACAAACATTTGCTAAATGAGAGCTATTTCCACAACGATAACAATAAGTTTTACTTTTATTTGTACTCGCAGTTTTGTTCACATTTTGTTTACTTAAGTTATTTTGAGAATAATTTTGTTTTTGTTTCCTAGCACTAACAGAAACTTTATTCAAATTCAAATTTTTTTTTTTTGTAATTCTTTCATGTCATTTTCAGTACTTTGCATAGTTACGGCTTGTTCTACTGCTTTTTCAAAAGTCAAATCTTCAACCTGAGACATTAATTTACTTTGGATTGTTTCATTTTTTAATCCGCGTAAAAATTGTTCTAACAAATTTTCTGACAGCGAATCGCCTGTAAACGCGCAATGTGTTGTAAATTTCTTTAAACGAACACTAAAATCCTGCACAGATTCAGAATCTCCTTGAAAACATTTTCTAAATTTAATGCGTTCAGTAATTTTGTTAGGAATCTTACATAGATGTTTTGTTAAGACATCTACTAATTCAGTGTAAGTTTTTGATTCAGGAAGATCTGGGAACAATAAATTTGTAAGTAAATTATATAATTTCGGTCCGATAAACGTAATTAAAGCACTAAGTTTTTTTTCATCTTTTATATCAAACAATATAAAGTTCTGTTCTAATCGTCGAATATAAGTATCAAAAGACTCAACAGAATCATTGAATTCTTTAAAATTTTGAAACATTTTTAATGAAAATATGCTACTTCTAATAATAAAAAGATGCAATCAAATAAAAGAACAGAAAGGAAAAATAAAATAAATGTGTAAATACCTTTTTTCCTCTCTTTCTCGAAAAATAAAAAATCGCAGATCCTCGCAGACAATAATTACGCTCACTGGCGCCTAAATCGTACCTGCCCGCCACCAGACAATGATATTAACTGCTGCTGTCTCCGACCGCATAATGATTCATTTCAATAAATAATTTTCTTTATGAAATAATTAGATTTTGAATAAACACATATGTAGACGATATTCCGTTCTTTTTTTTTTATGAACTGCAGATTTCATTTTTAATTATCTTCAAGTAGATATTTGTAAATGTTGAAAAGCAAACTTTTTTTTTGCTTTTTTCTTTTTTTTTTTTCTATCGTCGCCATTATTGTATTTTATGGGCAGGAGAAGATTTATGATTAAGCCATAACTAGGATATGACGAGGCGTTTCATTTTAAACACATAAAATTTATACGACAATTACAGATGAAATACACAAGTAACATAAACGACTACATTTTGAAGACTGATCTGTTCTAGCAGAGATAAAAGTAAAAAGGAATGAACAGATCATTGATTGGACAATACAGTTTACAGGTACATGTACATTTACGTGACGTCACTTACCAAAAGTCCATTAGATTGAATCAGGAATACAATGGCGAAATACACCACATTAATGATATAACATTTGCTATAATCAGCACCGTTTTAACTAAAATACATGAAAACATAACATTAAAATCGATTTTAATAACGCTACAAAAATCGTTAATTATAATAAACCACATTACCTGTTTAATGTGGAAACCGTCGAAATTATTAATAATAGTAATTCGAGGAAGGGCAACGAGCCGACAGTAGTATGGGATTGCCTGTGGCACTTTCTTGTTAAGGTAAGAGCCCAATAAAGGAGAAGGACCTTCATTAGCAGATTTACTGCAAGGAATGCCACTGAAGACGATGGGGATTATGTTTAAATTAGTTAATTATCCTTGGATTCTTAAATTTTATCGAAGTTAAAACTATTTTAATTAAACAAAAGGTTAAATTTTAACTGGACCTGCTCTTAAGTCTATAGGTGATATAAAATTGAGATAAATCAGCTCTCTAATAAAGAAACTTAACTCGCATTGTAATAACCTGCATTATATAAATGATTATTAAAAATGCTAAATCATAACTCAATACAAAAGTTTACTACAAATGAAACAAACTTGTGACATTTTTGAAAAATTATTTAGCAATACGCACTCATATAGAAAAATACTAGCAATAAACACGTTTGTTCATTGCAAATAATCACTCAGTACTAATATCAGCACGTGTACTATGCTCATACAATGGGATCGGGTAACTGTCAGAGGTTTGTCAAGACCATACGTACGAACGAAACAAGGCAGTGTACATTAGTATTTCCAAATTTTTAAATCGCGATATTTCACTAATGGTCATTCGTGATCGTAAGGGGAAAAAGAAAATGTATTTAGATCTTTCTTTTTTTTAACTTGCAAAATCTCATAACCTGCAAAATTTATATGATCTTTTTTTACAATAAACTTTAATGCTTAAGAGATATTTGTGATAATTCCACTTTTTGAACTTTGACCTTGAATAAAACGTTTAACAGAGATAGGATCGATAGGGATTTTAAAAATTTTATTTTTAATGTTTTATTTAAGGTCTGTACCAATTTTCAGCACTATGTGATATTTTCTGAAATTTCCCTTTCATATATTTTTACTAAATTCTGTTTTATACGCTTTTTAAATTAATGCTACTTTAAAGTACCGTCAAAGTAAATATTTGAAAAAAACTTTTTTTTTTCGGCATTTGACCTTGCATAAAATTTTTAGCACATGTAGGGTCCATGGGAATTTATGACATTTTATTTATAATGATGTATTTAAGGTCTGTGCCAATTTGAATCACTATGCGTTTCTTTTCCAAAATTTCAAGTTTATTTATGGATTTTGTCTGGACTATATGTAGCGTCTAGTGCCATGTGGTGAGATTAAAGGGATATACATGCGTTCTATTCTTATAAATACCTTCATCATATTTTTACTATATTCTGTTTTATACGCTTTTTAAATTAATGGTACTTTAAAGTACGGTCAAGATAGATATTTGTGAAAAACTGTTGACCTTTGACCTCGCATAAATATTTTAGCGCAAGTGGGATGGATGGGAACTTTTGACATTTCATTTATATTGATGCATTTAAGGCTTTATGTGATTTTTTCCAAGGTTGAAGATCTATTCTGACTGGACATTCTATAATGGGACTACTTTCATTTCTGTTCAGGGTATTTTAGCTATTATAACAAAAAAAAAAAATTATTAGAAATATAAAATTCATTTTTTAGAAAAGGGATAAACTATACAATAAAAACTAAAAAAAAAAAAAAAAAAAAAAAAAAAAAAAAAAAAATCTTCATTTTTTTTTTTTTTTTTTTTTTTAATACATTCGTACTATATGGGGTATGAGAAGCTATTGGCAGGCGGTAGAAGTATTGAAATTGAGAAGTTTTTTCTAAAGACAGTGGTCGAGAATCGATTCTTTTCATTATACACTAAAACATCAAGGGAAGTCAAGAAACAATCCTCAATAATCTCATAAGCGAACTGAGTGCAAGGGTCATTTGAATTGATCAATGAAAGTATACTGAAAAAATATACCTTACTCTTCCTTGATGTTTTCGTATATGTAATAGTAAAATAAAATAGTACTATTTTACTACAGTGTAGATATCTCAATAATATGCGCGACTACACAGATAAAAATGAAGTTCTCAAAAACGATAAAATGGACGTACTGAATAATTTTCTTTCAAAGAGATAAATGTTCTTCTCTCATTTATGAAACATCGTATGTTTTTAAAATAATATCTGTTCACATCAAAATTTATTATAAATATGTTGCACTATAAATTCTTTAGTAGGATTTATTTAATTTTAAAGAGAAAGATTTCATATACAAAATTTATTCCCTTAAATATATAAAGCTATATTTCATGGAAGTTTCATACCGGTTTGCGGAAGAATACATCAATGAAAATCTATGTTTTGAATATTGGGATTCAGGATGCTGGATGCTAATTTATGAACATGCTAATATATTCAATAAGAAATCCTCAAATTTTACACAGTTTTACTCACTTTTGAATATTTCGGTTCCTTTATTTTTTTTTCCCAATGTATTTAATTTTATTATTTTTGCTTTCGTGCGAAACAGGTATCTTGTAAATAAAACTGTTATTAAACACTAGTTCAGGAATGAACCGAATTCTGAATGAGGGAAAATATTTTAAATCATACTCGAATTGTACAAAACCGGCCAGATGCTGCATGCGTCCCAATGGATCAAAGTTTGTTAATGAAATCATTTTTTAAAATTTTGAAATCAATGAAGGTAGTGAACAAACGAAGTCTTTGCCCGCTTCACTGCTCACTATATTTAAAGGAAACTATTTTCTATATCCCTTTATAAAAAATAATAATAAATTAATAAATAAATTAATAAATAAATCATAAAATTGCTCTAAAGCCGGCTTTGGCTCCCCGCTGCCTTCGGTATCAACCCACTCATTCGATGACTCTCGGGCGCCTGTGTCTATTCTCTGTGACAATAACTTTCATTTGGGTGCTTATCAGATGACACTCTCGAAACGGACAGTATCGAAAAAATTAAGTAGCAATTTTATATTTGAATCCCAGTTACATATGAACATTACTATACGTGTTGTACACAATATTTTCTTTCACGTTATTTTCTATATTTATTAGATTTATTCGATCAACCATAAAATCACAACAATTTCGTGCCAAATAGAATATCACAATGTGCTGTGATCGGTTACGTTTATCGCCTGAGACAATTTTTGGTGTTATAATACTAGTTGAGTTAGTTAATAGTAGTTCGTATATAGAAAAATAAATAATGAAATATGTAAACCTGATCAAGGTACAGCCTTAATATAATTTTATCGCAACTTTTACAAAGATACATATTTTGTGTGATTGTTTTTTCTGTTTCTTTCTTTTCTTTCCTTTTTCCTTACCTGTTCTTTCTTTTCATTTTTTTTTTCAATATTTTATAATTTATTTATATTTTTCATGCGCTACTTGGCTTAAAGTGGCTTTTGCTAAAGTGGAGTCTTTCGCGAAAAATTTCCGATCTATTTCAGCATCAAAATTTAAAAAAATTACCTAGGATTATCCCTTAATATAATGCTGAATTAGCTTTCAGGCCAAGCGCAATTCATCGGTGCCAAAACATACTATTTAAACAAAAGGGGGGAAAATCTAAAATTGCGGTATATTATTATTGTTATTATTATTATTATTATTATTATTTATATTTATTTATTTACTTTTTACTCCATTTTCATTTTATATATATGTATATATATATGCATGAGCAAATTTAATATTTTATAATTTTTTTTTATTTTTCGAGTGAAAGCTAATTTCATTTTATGCTGAAAAAAAATCTTACTACATCTTTTTTTTTTTTTTTTTTTTTTTTGCGACAATTAAAATTTAAATATTCAAGTTTCAAGCTATTACCAGGTTATTTCTTTTTTCATATTTTAATTATTTTAAAATACTTAATCAAAATTTCGTTACAAATAAGGTACCAAATAAAAGGGGCGATTTTTCTAAATCCGTCGGATTAAACAACTTCTGGATCGGACAATTAGATTTTTTAAAATTAACTAAAGCATGAAAATTTGGTGGCATCTTGCATCAACAAATAGACAAACAGAGTCCAAGGAAATCTCTTATCCGTTTATATATATAGATTTTAATTTTAATTTTTAATATCAAAACACACACACACACACACACACACTAAGATTACTTTTAGTATTTTTTGAAAATCACTCTAATTTAGATTATTTTTAAAATAAAACCAAAGAAAAAAATGCAATAAAATAAAATGATGCAATAATATTTTATAACGATTCCGGATCAATGCGTTAGTTAAATTAAAGAAAAATGTTTGTTTTAATAAATAACAAATAATAAATTACTGCAACAATTTTACTTCATAATAAACATTAAAAGAATGGTTAGTACAAAATCCACACTTTCTTAATGCATATAGAATACTAATAGTTTATGACCTATAATGTATTTGAAGAAATAATCCTTCTTTAAAATTCAGCATCGATGAATTCACTAGAATATGAATTTTTATGCAAGAGTTTTCTTTTTCCACTTTTGAACATAAATTATTTACATCAATGATTCTTATTAAAATTCCTATGATTCTTGAGAGTATTATGCTCAGATAAAACCGTGAAAATTCATTTAGCATGAGTCGAATAAATTGTGA